>QANZ01014871.1:0-25853 GCA_003254925.1 Chamaecrista fasciculata | reverse complement strand
CCCAGTCAAACCCCACCCAAACACCTATCATCTCATCTCAATCTCCATCTCAACATCATTATTTCATACCATTTCTACCCCTATACAAATTAAAAAAATCCATAATCATATTTCAACAAACCACAATCATTACATACCCTTTTATATAATTTCACACCCTATTATACATCATTTTCTCTCAAACCATCCAAACACCACTACATCATTTCATCTCATCCTAATTTCAACATCATCTCATCTCATAGGTTGAGATTGGATTGAGATTGGATTGAACTAAAAGTTCCCAAACAGGCCCTAAATTTAATAGAACTTCCAAACTTTTGGGCCCAATTTTGAATACCTTGTTTCTAACTTATTACAAGTCACCCAAGTGATTGTAATGCTACAGGCCTATTGTTACTAGACTTTGGCCCACTGTGAATATTATAGGTTTTGTGGTTATTTATAGAGAGTTGTAGGCAAGAGAAGAGGGGGAATTGGTTAGGGAAATGGGAGAGAACTTGGCCAAGGTGGGAGAGAGTCTAACTTCTCAAAAGTTAGGCACTTATGTTATTTTCATTTTTCTTATTGTTCTAGTGTTTTATCTTGAATGTCCAGATTGTTGTGAGTGTTTGTGTGAGTTTTGTGTGCTGTTTTAGTCCTTGTAAGTGTGTCTTGGGTATATCCAGACACCATCTTGTTTTGTTTCTAATTAAATCAGTGTAGGGTTCTATCAACATGCAAATATAAGGTGTGCAAAACAAGGTTATTGTCAAGTTTTTCCCTCTATCAATTTCAATATGCTTGGTTTTATCATGTTGAACTAGGTTGTAGACAATGTCGATTTCTCATTTGTTATCACAAAGTTTTACATGTGTTTCTCACTTTATATTCAATCACTTAGAATAGTATTAAGCCACAATAGTTCACAAATTCTAAGGGTCATTAATTTAAACTATGCATATACACTTGAGTGAGCAACCACTGGTTACTTTTTAATTACTTCTCCAAGTCGCTAGATATCCATCAAGAAAGGTACATACAATAGCCTAATGCAGACCTTTAATCATAAATTGATTCAGCATAGTTTGCATCATTGTAAGCTTCAACTTCTATTCAAATTCCTTTTTTGAATAGAATTTTCTTATCTAGTCTCTTTTTAGGTATTGTATAATTTATTGAGCAACGTGTAAATAACTCTGTTTTCAAAATCTTACATAGATTTACTCACCACCTATACTACTTAATTAGATGAAATTGTAAGCAGGACACGTTCCTTTTATGCAAATGCCAAATGGGTTAAACACAAACATCTAAGTTAAAAATTTTGATTTTCAGATCAAGAGAACAACCCAAAATTCTTATCGTTAGAAAAGGCACAACGCGTAAGTAATATAATAACCTTGAATTGATTGAAAGTAAACTCAGGTGGCAGGTAGCTATGTAAAATTGTTAAGTGTTAACCGCCAGGTTAACACTTTCAAAATGGTGATTTTAATCGATACTGAATCAAGTGATTGGGATCATACTAAGATAAATGACTTTTATAGGGACCTTCAAGCAAATATCATATGTTCAAGAGTATAGGGACCTTCATACAATTTAGTCCCTGGAAGATAAATGAATTAACAAATCAACCTCTAAAAGTCTAAATTACATATTTTAGCCCGGACAATATATTTTAATCCTTTAAGCCTATTTTATAGTAACCAATTTTTAAGAACAAAAAAAATTCAAATGTATTGATTATATGACTTTTAGAGATTAAAATATATAAATTAGACATTAAAAAATTGAATTATTAACTCGTATATTTTTAAAAATTAATTTATATATTTACTCTATATTCAGTTTGCCTTTTGAACCGTGACATGAGACCCCTTCATTTGAACAAGGACTAGTAAAGGGAATTACTCCCCTGTTGTGAGATATACAATTCTTCAAATAAGCATAACATCTCTCCAAGATACTACAAGCTATAGGTGTTTGACCTGTTTCCCACTTAGAGACTCCTGAGAATAAGATTTGTTTGATTTTATTTCTGTAAATTTTTTAAAATTTGATTTTAAAAATATGTTTTGAAAGATAAAAATAAAAGAAAATATGTTCACAATCTTATAAATTCACATAAGATGATGGAAATTCGCACATGGAATGTGCACCTAAATCCTGAACAATCACCAAGAAGAAAGTGATGCTTGAGGCCAGAAAGCATAAAGCTTCATACACGAAGACATAACTGTTGGGTTTATTATGAAATATGAAAGGATTTACAGAATGGTCCTATGATGTTAAAAGATGCATTGTATATAAAATTCTTGAGCAACCTTTCGCTCATTCACACAATAATCTCTGATGTATACATGGAAAACGGAGTTGAGCTTATTCTGAAAGAGTTTACCAAATCTATATAGACGGCTCTGTCTATCAAAATTCTAGATCTACCTCCTGCTCAGTCACGCAATATATTCTTATAGAGTAAACATATAAACTGGTTTTCAAAAGATACATAAGTTGACAACTCAATCTCTAAAAGTTTAATTTATACCTTTTAATCCTTGAAAGTTATAAAATCAATACATTTTAGTCCCTAAAAAATAGGCTTGAAGGATTACATTTTATTACTCCACGACTTTTAAAGAGTAAAGTGTATAAATGAAATTTTTAGAAATTGAATTGTCAACTTGTATGTATCTTTCAAGGACCAAATTGTATGTTTATTCAATTCTCATGTTTCACACGTGAATCATAAAGTAGATAGCTTTTTAGTCCTTTTTACATTTGCCTTGGCCTGGGCATCACAAAGTTCTCTCTTCCTTTTTGAATTGTTTTTCTTGTCTTCAGTGTTATCTTCCTGGTTGAGAATTATATCACCATTGGTCTTTTCCTGAACTTCTAGTGCATCTCTGACGAAAACTTTTAACCTCCATAGTGTGTAGTCACTCTGCATAGAACAGTAGAAAATAAAGAAAACACTGGTGAAACATGCTAAACTAAACAACAATATACAGGATGGAAAGCACTAGACAATAGATAAAAGCAGATCTCTTAACTTAAATGGCAGTTTGACAATAATTTTTACTTAAAAAATCCAAGACAAAAAGTTATTTCTGCAATAGACCAAATTTGACATTTTGATATGACATTTATTATTTTTCAAGTTTTTGGTGCGCCACGTCACCAAAAAAATGTCGCATCAAAACATAACATCCTGTCTATCTCAAAAAAAAATTCTAAGATTTTTTTTGAAAATAAAGTATTTCTAAAATGTCCTTCTAGTCATTAATTCGATGAAACTTGAAAGCAAGTACTAATAACCGAATAAGATGACAAATACCTGAGCATCAATGTCAAGGTCCACCTCACGAGCAACTGCTTGGAAGTTGGGGTTATTCTCAGCAACTATCTCCAATGCTTTGTCAATGTTTTCAGTAGACAGTTTGGTAATGGCCATCCCAAGTATTCTTTTCTCTTCAGAAGACAGTTTCCTAAGCAATAGTCAGCAATGAAGTGTAAAATATCATAATAAAACTCCAACTCATTAACTTAAAGCACCCAAATGCAAAATAACATTTTTCTTTACCAGATATTGTCATCTGATGTCTTTAATTTGATTATCTATAAGTCTAAACAGTAGCACCCCAACAGTCCAACATTTAACAACTAACGATGCAATTTTGGGATAAAAAGATGGTCATAAGACCACTAAACTGTAAATACTACCACTCATTTCTAGTGCAGTTGCTTGCTATGCGATTAATCTATAATCTCAGCACAAGACATAGTAGGTTTGTACTTCCATGCTTTAAGCCTGAAAAGGACTTTTGTTGAGGAGGCAAGTTAGAGATATAAAACAATATATATTGGGCCTTCTTTTAATAGCTTAAGCTATAGATATATCTTAGTCCTTTACAATAGCGGTTGCAACTTGCAAATGAGAGTGGATCATCGCTTCCGAATGCCTATATTGAAAGCTATGATGATTACATGGTACATGGTTCAAAAGAACTATTTCATCTATATCTCCCATAGAAGTCCCAATTTAATGATGGTCAAGACATAGTACCACTAAACTGTAAATACTACCACTCATTTCTTGTACAAGAAAAAACAAAAAACCACTACGACTCATGTCTAAACTGTAAATACTACCACTCGTAGTGGTTTTTTGTTTTTTCTTGTACAAATGAGATAAAAAGATGGTCACAAGAAAAAACTAAAAACCACTACGAGTGCTTAATGATGAGCTAATTTTTATTACCTTCACAGCCCTTCCAGTTGGAAGGCTTCCCATGAATCTTCCAACAAGTTTCTCATATGTGGTGGGCTATATTGTAACGATCACACCACAGCTAAGGTAATTCATCAGCACTTTATGGGTTAGAAATTTGTTTACCAGCATAGACATTAGTTACAGAAAGGACTATAATGTCTACTAGTTCTGCATGCTTGTCTCTACTAGGCATCATGTGCTTCCAAATTTCCCACTCTTCTTCAAAGTACACTTCACCAATTGGAGGGAGTGTTTATCTCTCTATAACTCTTCCGCTTACCTCATCTTATTCTATGTAGTTGATCATCATACCAATTACATGAATTTGAGTAAAACATGGAGGACTAGACTTGTAAGTTCAGTGAAGCATAATACAGACTCCTATCTCAAGTCATTTGTTAAAAGTATATGGCTGATTAGACGACTCAATGAATTCAAGATTCCTAGTGAGGAACCCATAAAGGTGCTGTGAGTGTGAGATAACTTTGATGCCAATAGCATGGCCAAGAATCCCATTCCCAATAATAAAATGAAGCATGTGGGGCTAGATAGACATTTTATAAAAGAAAAGCTGGAATCAAGTATTGTGAAGCTCAATCACACTCCAAATCGCTCCAAACAGCAGATATATTAACAAAGTCTATCCCAGGTCAGATTTGAAGAACTCATATTCAAGCTGGGGATGACAGACAGCCATTACCCAGCTTCAGCAGGAATTTAAGATGATAAGGAGTATATCTTAAACAAATTCTGTTATTTTAAATTCAAATAAATCTGTTTTCTAAATGCTTATACTAAGTAATTCATATATTATTTTTCCCAAATGACCACAATCCCTACATGAAATTTATCCCTATAGCATCCGGATAATATTGAATCAGAGAGAAACTGAAAAACTCAAATTTTTTAAAACCAAAATGAAACAAACATCATAGGACATTTCAATTGCAAACTGAAATTTATTAAAAGGTAGAATAATGAATGACTCTTTCACAAACCTGCACTTTTGTATCACGGTTTCTTTGAGAAGCTTCAAATTCCTATCAACCTCAAAAATCTGCAGGTAGTTTAAAAGCATAAACCATGATATACTCCCAATTAACATCAAGCAACAGATTTTAATCATAGAGAAAATAAAAACACAAGCAAAAATTCAACAAACCTCCGCACTTAAATCCCTAGCCATATTGGCATAAGTGGCTTCCCGAGCAAGCTGCACATCTAAATGTGCTTCTGCTTCTTCCTCTGATCGCCTTTTTTCCTACAGTAGTCAAGTATTGAAAGTTAATAACATATGACAAAATGTGCCGTAGGAAGTCTAGAATCGTTGCCGTATCTAGAAGGTCAACCTCCAAAACATAATGCATTCACGAAACAAAAAGAAACTGTATTGTAAAATAAATTACCTCTTCATCAACCTTAGGCAAAAGTAGCAGCCATTTCCGCTCAAATTTTTCCAGCAAGGTTTTGGCCATAACATGAACATCATTTTTTTCATCATTGTATTTCATTGCATTCTTAAAAACCAATCTCACATCAGCATAGATCTCCCGGACATTCTTATAACCAGTGCCATCCTTAGCTTTCATTTTACCTTTTATTGTACTGAAATCCATGGGCTTTTCAATAACCTAGAGATGCAAAGATAAACATTACTTTCAGATATATAATGAAATTAAAGAACATTAAAAAAAAAAAAAAAACCCTCCAACAGCAGAATAACTGACCAAGCCAATATTAAAGTATCAAACTTTTCCTGAGGCTTTGAGCTAACTGAAAAAAGCTTGAAAATGAAAAGCAGCATTACCTCATAATAGTCATGCAAGCCAAGACCTACTACATCTACAGGATCCAAAAAAGGCGTAGCCCAATGATGTTGAGTGATCTGAGAAGAAGCATGTAAACACATATCACTAAATATTTTTGTAGGAATTTTGACGAGGTCAATTCATAAGCTTCAATTAGAATGTCAAAAGTTGCTAACATTCTATGTTGACCTGACTAATAGAAAAAGAAGATAATAAAAGGAAAAATGAACAGAATAAAAAAAAAGGATAAACCTTTTTTCACAAGTAAAATCATTCTATGTTCACAAAATAAAATCATTTACACTTTACAACAACTTATTCATGCAAATATAAGTCGGAAGATAAACCTAAACATGATTAAAAATTCATTATCATTCTACTTCTTCACATTATCAACAGTTACATTACAACAAACAAAAATTAACGGCAATGTCCCTTTTTCACTACAAGTAACACTAAATTGGGTGAATTATTGTTACTTTCAATTCTTCATAGTAAAACCAGAAAAATGAAAACTAAATTAGTTAGCTATTCACACTTATTCTACAAGAACATAAAGTGACCTTAGTTAAAATAGAAGCAAACCAAAAAACAAATGATAACTGGAAAAATGAAACTACAATGAAAAAATCATTGCACATAACCCAAGAAAGAGAACAAACAATATCAAATTATGACAAGGCAGGGTTACTTTTTTTTTTAGTTTTCTTAATTTCTTTTAAAATGTAATATCACTCTATGGATATAAGTGGTGGGGTTGAGCTTTACCCCACAGAGGAGAAGTGACAAGGAACCAGAAGAGTAAAGATGATTTGATTGAGTTTTTACAGCAACAGTGGATAGAATTAACAAAAACAATCTTCCAACTCAAGCCCAAACTATGATAATATCTCCAAATGTTTGTTTGATGTGCTTTCAAGATTCAAAATATAAACAATCATCTAGCCATAAGTGGTTGGTGTAGTGGTAAGCAGATAGTGTCATAAGGAGGAGGACAAAGGTTCACATCCTAGAGCTGCCACTTGGAAGAGGGCCAAAACTTCTTGTCCTGAATATATATTTTTTATTTTTAAATCGTGAAAACTTCTTGTCCTCAGTCTTTGTATAGGTCCTCTATACTCATCAATAAATCATTTTTTATGGATAGTATCTATAATAATAAATTAAAAATAACAGAAATATCACTAAAAGAGACTTTATCGCAAATTAAGTCAGGAAATGTATTTAAAACATAAAGTAATCCAAATGTACAATACTAGAAACGTAACAACATAACAGGGCACAACCAATTGCAAGTTGCAACATAATTTTGCTTGCCTGATGCAATATTGTCGAAAATTGGCGAATGAGCTCTTGCATTCTCTTTGCAGCAGCAGCTTCCCTACGTGATGCATCATGCAGCTGCTTTCCGGCACTATTAAGATGCTTCTCTCGGCCCTTGTCTTTTACAAGTGAGCTACCTTTAGAATTGTTAACTTGATTATTAGCAGCTGATTGGTAGAACTGTTCAACCTCAATGACTTGCTTCTCAAGCTGCAAGTAAAAAATGGCACACAAATAAATTATGTTCTGATTCAGATTCCAAAATTATTTTAACACCCGAAAAGCTTATAAATGCATAGAATATTTACACTTGTTGGAATTTGATGGTCTCGGTCGATGTTTGTATGATGGAGTGTTAAACTTGTATATCGACCTATATTATATACCCTTTAAATCTCTCTTATTTTTGCTATGTGTGACTTTTGTATTTCCAACAAATTCAAAAAGAGAAAAATCAGCAAAAGGTTCACATTTATATGCTGATAGACCCCCAATAGTCCATGCATATAAAAGGAGATGTAAGAAAGGGCCCAAAGTGACTATTGGGCCTGAGAATGAAAAGCAGGGACCAGTGGAACACAAGCAGAATGAGAAAGAGGGACAAATGATTACTGCTGACAGCATAACAGTTTGTGATGGGAGAGGGGTGTGCATGGGTAGGGCCTAGGAAGTATATCAGTACGGTTGTCAGGTGTTTTGGGCAAGGAATTGGTGAGGTAATTGACTAATTGTAGGGAGAGTGCTGGCCTCATGAATGCCCAGTTTCCTCTACGTTTCTTTATGTTTTCTGCTTGTAATGGTGTCTCATATTCTGTGAGGACCTCTTTTATCTTTATAACAGAAATACAGAGCAGCATGTTCTATCATATGCTAAATTTAAAGAGGTAAAAAGATAATTCATAGGAGAACAAAGAAATTGAAGGATATAAATTCAATGAAGTACTGATGCAAACTATGGAACTGAATCTAATGACTTTGACTATTTAGTTTATGTACTTCAAGACTTCTTTGCTTCTTTCAACAAAATGTGGTTTATCTAATTTTTTGTTTTGTAATTCATGGCTGCCAGCCTGCTGCATCTCTTTGAATTGTGAACTTGATACTTCATTGCTTTTTAAGTTGATATTGTACTTTATTTATCTAGGATTTTTTATAAAATAAGAAATTTTCTTGACAGAAGAGGTACAAAAACTGCAAGGCATAGAGGACAAGAGATCCTCCAAAAAATTAGACCAAAAACAAAAGCAAAAAACGCAAAAATATTACCGGTGCCCTTAAACTATACTCAGGGAGTACCCATAAATTTTCTGTTTTTGTGTCAAGTATACCAAAAACTTCCACATTTGACTCAATGTTGTACCAAGGCCCAATTCCTCCAAAATTCTTAACAAAAATGCTGACGTGACAAGTGACTTTTTTTCTTGTTTGTTTTGATATCAGTTGTATCCCAAAATTTTCACATTGAGTCAATTGTACCCCAAAAAATGTTGACGTTAGTATTTGCCAGTAACAATTTTGACGTCATTGGACTTTAGTCTGACACTAAATCAAATGAGAAAGTTTTGAGGTACAATTGACACAAAAACTTGAAACTACTCCTGTAGTTTAGAGGCACTAAGAATACTTTTGCCAAGCAAAAAACTAACTCAAGTACTCAACGAACTCTTCCAAGTCCCAATCCCTTGGGAGATGGAAACTCCTCCAAAGAAACTATTAGAAGAAACAGATAAAGAGGGCAAAGAGATAATCCTCTCCCACATGAGTCTGGAGGAACTTATTATTAAAGGTAAAAACCTACTTTTTAGTCCGTGGATTTGTCGCAAAACTATGACTTAATCCTTGAATATTGAGAATACACTTTTCGGTCCTTGAATATATACATATATATATATATTTGCAAACGTCAACAGTTTAGTCCTTGAGATGCTATCCGTTATCTTTCCTGGTGATATGGACATTAAATGTTGATATAGCATCTTTAAGTGTCATGATTCTTGCCAAGGTGAATGAAATAAAACAATAGATGGCTAAAAATGAAGAAAAACTCAAAAATCCCCAAATTGAAACCCTTGTGCTCCATCAATCACCATCTCCTTCATTTCTCTTCCCTCAAGCCCTTCTCCCTTCATCTCCCCTCCCCTTCTCTCCTCTCCTCTCCCCACAAACTCCTCCCTAAACTTCGTCATCAACAATGGCAACTTCCACCATTACTTCCACCATTACCTCTTCAAATCCACCAACTCCTCCCTCTCTCTCTCTTCCCTCTCCTCGTCTTCTCTACTTCTCTCTTTTACCAAGTCTTCATCCCTCACCTCACCATCTCCTCCTCCAATCCAACCCCACATTTTCCTTTTAACACCACCAATCACCACCATGTCTATCATCTCCTCCTTTGGAGATCTTGGCCTCACTCTCAACTTCCCCCATTGCAATCTTCACTTCCTTTTCCAGAATGTCGCGGCATTTTCTATAAAAAAATCTCAAATTTGGGGATTTTTTATTTCTCATCATTTCTAGCCATCTATTGTTTTATTTCATAGACCTGGCAATAATAGTGACACTTAATGGTGTTATATCAGCATTTAACATCCATGTCACTAGGTAAGATAACAGATAACGTCTCAGGGACTAAATAGTTGACATTTGTACAAAATCAAGAACCAAAAACTGTATTTTCAATATCCAAAGACTAAATTATAATTTTGGGACAAATTGACTAAAAAGTATGTTTTCTCTTATTAAAAACTTTAGCTTTCTAGAAGGACTTAAATAGAGGAATACCATCCTTATTTGGTGTTCAAATCAACTATTTAAAAAAAGAAGTGCAATAATATAAACCCGAGTAGTCTAAACTCCAAATCCTTATATCTGGCACAGAAGAGGATTAAAGGGGAAATTTCCCTCCTTGGTTCGTCTGACAATAACGAATGCAGTGATATCAGAAATTAGGTCTAGGGTCTGTGCCAATTTAGACAAGAAAAAAAAATGCAGACAAATCATCCAGCTTCAGTTCTAGACTATTGCACATTCACAGCATTAGACCAAAAGAAAAAAATAAGATAATACCACACATACAGATCCAAGATGTAGTAACATTGAATTTACGTCGAATAACAATAGTCCCAACTCGAGAATCATCCATCACACAAAAAATCTATGAAAGCTATCTAATTTGCATAGTAATGCGCACCTTATCAACAGTGGTCAGAATATCATCAAGAGACAGCCTGAAATCGTCCAAATCTGCGTCCGAAGCAACTCCTGGCTCCATCCAAGAGTGAAGAAGATCAATTACCCTCCGATTATCTCATGCGTTTCTGCGTGTTGAATAATTATAAGGGTTTCAGAAATTCAGAAGAAAAATCATAGGCACGATCAGTATAATCAAACATTCGCAACTCACCAGTGATTATCAACTCAACTCAGGTAAGAGCTTCAAAGAAACGTTCCGCAGCCTTTCTCTCCCTAGTCTTCACCACCGAACTCCAGAAAAAGCACTGTGATTCTGTAAAGGTGGAGTTTGTTGAAATTAAACTGATAAAATCGTTTTCTTGATTTCTTCCCTTCACAGCTCCTTCAGTTTCAATTCTACTTCTCCTTCTCCTCCACGAGCGCCTTTCTTTTCATTTTTTTTCGCTGCGTTACTTTGTTTTCTCCAGTCAAAAACTTCGGAATGCGTTGATTTCGATGGGAATGATATGATGTCTGGATAGATTACTAAAAGAATAAAAATGGTTCGGCTTGGAAAGCTATCGTGGGGGTGTAGCTCATATGGTAGAGCGCTCGCTTCGCATGCGAGAGGCACGGGGTTCGATTCCCCGCACCTCCACTGTTCGATAATACTATTTTGGCATGTCATTTTGAATCTCATAATTTTTGCTCAAATCTCGGTTTGGTCTCGTAACTTTTTTTTGTTACATTTTTAATCCCACATCTTTTGTCCAAATTATAAATTTGGTCTCTTTTACTTTTGGTCTCGTATCTTTTGGTCAGTGTGTAGAGTTGATCTTATATCTTTGAAAAAAAATCCAACATTAGTCCCACCTGACCCAAAGATATAAGATTAATTTTGCACCTGACTCAAAAATATGAGACCAATTTTGCAACCTGACCAAAAACTATGAAACCATTTTTGCAACCTCACACAAAGATATTGGAGAGAAAATGCAATATGGGACTAAAAGTGCAACCTAAGCAGAAAGAATGAGACCAGAAGTGCAACAAAAAAAATTATAAGACCAAATTAAGACCTAAACAAAAGTTAAGGGACCAAAAGTTCACTATAGCTAAAAAAATAACGAGTAAACTCCCTTATTTTGAGAAGAAAAAAAACTTTTAAAATGCTTTTAAGAAATTTCTAAGAACATAAGAGATTGATAATATGATAAAATTAAAATTATTAGAATTGATCAAATGTTCATTTTAATCTCATAAATTCCATAGATGTCTCATTAGTCCAAATTGTTAAACGCTTAGTGGACTGCTAATGTGGCAAAAAGAGATCACAATATGCCAACAAAACAAATGACCAAATGACCCTAGACAATTCTAAAGACCTTGCATGTGTCAATATCCAAATCATTAAACTGACAATTCGTCAACAAAATCTCTTTTCATTAGTATAAAACAATGGACGTTGGTGCATCAACATCTATATTGTTAACAAATTAGATATAACAAATAAATTATACAGGGGAGTCAGCATGTGAACTTGCCATAATTACTAATAGCAAACATATGAGCAGAACATAAATCATCCGCATTTTTCCGGCTGCAAATCATAAAGCTTTCAATCAACAACATAATTAGGAGCCACGGCTAAGATTCGATCATTTCTAGATACTGATGTTGGCTGCTCTCCACCGGCAGCCTCCGCTGCTTCTTGCCGACCGTCATCAACCACTATCAAATGGCCTTCCCTTCTAATCAAACTCTACAAGTTCAAGTGTTTCATCTAGTTAGCATGCAGCCATGTCTGCCTGCATAATATACCTAAAATCTTGTAAGATAAAATGTGTACCTCTATAATAGCTTTAATTTTAGAGACTTCTGCTGCTGCCTCCTCCATGGAACTATAATTATTTTTCTCATTTTGCTGGCTCACGTACCATTGGATCAAATCACGTTGCCTCATTCCAGCCAATCCAGTTCCTTAAGTTAATAACCCCACAGGAAAATTCACTTTCAAATATAATACATCTCAATGGACACAAGATAAAGGGATATCTCTATCCCAGTAAATATTAGCTCTTTGTAAATCTCCAGACACCAGATCAAAATTCAAACTAAGCAAAATATACTGGTCATTTGAACCAACAGCTTGTTGGTTAAATATTTCTTAAGTAGCATTTACATGTTACATAATAAAAGGTAAGGGCTCAGTGGTCACCTTCTTGTGCAACAGTTTCTTCATGCTGCCTAAGGCGCATCACAAGGGCCTGGGTAACTCTCTGAAAGTATTCATCACTTATAACAAGTTTCTTCCTCTGTGGAGGGATAGAACCATCTTCTGCATTTTCTACAAGATATTTAACCCAATGTAAGTAATTAAGATCTCTCCAGGACAAATTCAAGGCAAAATAGTTTAATAAAACCTCACCATTGGTTCCAGCAGCTCTCTGTTCTGTAGTGTTTCCATCTTGACCATCAGCATCTCTAGAACTGTCAGGATTATCACCACCACTATCATCGTTATCTCGGTTTTCTTCTTGAAACTCAGACAGATCAATGTCACTGGACTCCACACTGCAGGAAAAACGAAAATATACAGTTCTCATCAAAGTTAGTTTTTTGTCTTGTAGCTACTACCAATATGCTATGTAGTTCCAAGACATATATTGTCAAATATCAACTTGCCTTATTATGGATGTTTTCAGCAGTCTTGCTGCTAGGCGAACATGACGAGGTTGTACCTGTTAAAAAAAGGATCTAATTAGTAAAGAATAGGAAATATGAAATGATAAATGCAGAAAGTTAAGTTCCTAAAAACTTGAAACAGAACCTGATTTTCCAAATGACTTCGTGCAACGGCTTCAGACAGCCTGATTAATGCTTCCAATTGTCTAACTGTCATGCGATATGCAACCCTGCTACCAGGGTTTGCATCACCTCTACGGAGAGCAACATAAGAGTCCACCAATAGTTTTCTGGCATCCGCATTGAGCTGCATCAATCAGGCTATATAAGAAATATGTACAAAGAATCTATGTCCGTTCAGGTAACGCATGATCCCAAAAGACAAATGATTCATCCAACCTTTGGTTTGAGGGTTTTCGCATAAGCTATATAGCGTTTCAGTTCTGTTGTACTGAACGTTGGAGAGAGAGCATCTTCATGCTTTTGATGGACTCTAACAATGTGATGAGCTATGTGGTAGTCCGTTTGATCATCTGGGTCATCAATCATGACATAGACTAGATCAAACCTTGAAAGAATAGCTGGTGGAAGAGCCACATTGTACTGTAAAAACAGTATAGGTTATTAGGTCTCGTCATTTAGAATAGTGAAGCAATAGCATGCATTTTTCGATTAATAGCAAGGGGATCAGAACATCTTTACCTTAAGTGGTTTAGATTTGTCATAGCGTCCCCCCGTAGGATTGGCAGCAGCAAGAATCGAAGTACGAGCATTAAGTGTGGCTTGTATTCCTGCTTTTGTAATACTGATCGTCTGCTGCTCCATGGCCTCATGAATTGCAACCTTCAATCCATTCAATTATGAGATACTTCTTAGTGCATGGCCACAGGATACAAAGTCAGAACCAATATTATGCCTATTACCTGATCTCTGATGTCCATCTTGTCGAATTCATCAATACAGCAAATGCCATTATCTGCAAGCATCAAAGCCCCAGCCTGGAAACAAGTTCATAACATATCAGAAACCGTGAAGGCAGCAGCTAATATTATCAAGTGATCAGATAAAAATACAACATAAACAAAGAGTCCTTGCCTCCTTTGTTGTTTCTTAAAACTTCAGTAGCATCTTGCAGTCAATACACCATTTATTAAAATAGTTTAAGAAACTTGAAAACCAAGAATTGAGAAAACCCCAAGTTCATATTCCCGTCTTTTAGTGTTTATGGAATAAAACAATTTTTATTTCTTTTACTTTCTAGAGACTAACTTTAGGTAAAGAGAACACAATTTCTCAATTCTTCCCATCTAAGTTTTCTATAAAGCTTATAATATGCATAATCAATTGCAAGATTTAACAATCCCCCTTGTTCAATCTAACATAAAACTAGACATGTATAATAGCAAAATTTTCCCTTCTTTAACTTTGAGCTTAAACATCACAAAAGCATAGAAGAAGGGAAGATAAGCTGCACAAACACCTTCGGAGCATAATGGCAAGCGTAAGAAACTTTGTAGGTATTATATTTTTTATAAAAGAAAAAAAACATGTAATAAAATATTATTAAACATGGTAGGAATTATTAAAGTATTCCATAGGTTACTCTATTACATCTGCCTTAATCGAGAACACAACTAACTCCTAGACTTCAAAAGAGTCCAAAAGAGCAACAGACTATATTCACCTCAATACAAAACTCCCCAGTTTCAGGTTCCTTGGCAACAGTAGCTGTCAAGCCGGCAGCAGAGGATGATTTTCCCGATGTATACACAGATCGTGGAACTATGCCTGAAGTATATCTAAAAATGAAAAAATAGCATGGATTAGCCATTAGTTTGCATGAACATAATGAACAAACCCACAAACATGAATCAGGGTATACTTGAGAAATTGAGACTTTGCACAACTGGGATCCCCAACAATACAAACATTAATGTCTCCTCTGAGATTGATGCCTTCATGAGTAACTTTGTGGACTCCACCCATGAGCATAAGAAGGATTGCTCGCTTTATATCTTGGTGACCAAAGACAGCTGGAGCAATGCTGTCAACAAGTTTGTTAAAGAAATCTGGAGTGTTCCTCATTTGTTGAACATCATCCAGCTCCTGTGCCTGTAGAGTAAGCAAGCCAAATAGAGGATCGATTAGTCTTTCCAGACAGAGAGCATGTGTGCAAGTAATGAGAAAAAAATGATTAAGAATGAAGAGTGCTTCATGAACTAACCGTAAACTGCTGATCATCTTCATCTGCATCCTTCCTTCGATTCCTGACATCTGCATCTCTTCTACCATCACAAATCTGAAGATGAAGCAATTAAGAAATTTGTATGAACAAAACCAAATCATGTGAACATGTCCGTCGTTACAATTACCAAGCCACAAATAAACGTACCTGAACAGAGTTAGCTATAAAAGCTAGACGATATGAGAGGTCTCTGACTCCTAGAGCCCTAAGGCCGCTCACACCTTCATTTCCAACAGAAGAACCCTTGCGTTGAGAAGCTTCGCGGCGGCATTCTGCCCTCTCTCCAGGGGAGGCCAATGCCATTATGTCAGGTATAACAACCACAGTGCCTGTGAAAATCACCCTACAATGAAACAGAATATAAATGAGTATGACTTCTAAGTTCTGAGAGGACTAATAAGTCCACTATAGTATGACTAAGCCATGTAGATTTAGGGCAACAGAAGTTATACAAGTCACCAGCCCTAGCCTGTTCCACAATTTCATGACGTAGAATAACATCCAATGATCTAGGAAGAGAGCCTGCAGGTATCTCTTTGGAAGTTTCCTGCATTCTAACCCTTTGCCAATCAGTAAATTTGCTCTCTTGCCGCAACAATGCCCACTTCGTACGATTTAAACAGGTTGCACTTGTACAGATAGTTGGCTACTCACCATGAAAATTAAGACAGAAATAGTCAAAATTAAAAACAATCAAGAAACAAGCAGTTGATGACAGAGAACAATAACTTATAATCCCAAGAAAATGAATGAAATATTTGATATTGATTATGATAATAAATTTATGATTATTTATCTGTAAACTACCTCGGTATACTTGAACTGCTGCTCAACATATTTAATAACTCCGCCACATTCTAAACACTTGAAAGTGCCCTGGAGAAGCTCAGGTCTAACCTCACTTGTCCTTGTCACAACGCCTGTCACAGATACTAGCTTTCCAATTTCTGCAGTAGTTAATTCCCTTAACCTGCAGAAGGTTTAAGTTGGGTGCACAATGGTCACCAGTAGAAGTTAAAGTGAGAAACAAAAATCCTTGAAGAAACCTAATCACAGTCTACTGGTGGTCTACTGGTGTAGTATGGCCGGACTCCATACCCAGAAAATGAAAGAAAGAAATCATAACTAGACACATTTGATTTTAATTCTACAGATAATTCACTTACTCATGTATGACACATAGGGGTAATGAAAGAAATATAAACAAATGTACCTCTTAACGATAAGATGGTTGTAGAAGGCAATATTTATGTCCTTGTTAGGATTATCGTCAGATATGACGGTTGGCTTCAACTCCATAACGAATCTCTTGCAGGCATTTTTCAAGTATGGCTCAAATCTACCAATATCATAATAATTTAGTATATGAGCATCACTTTGTGTACAGACTAGTAGTAATTAGTCTAGTGAGTTTTAAAGTTTCGTAAAAAGTGAAAAGAAAGGAACCTCAAATATTCATCGGAGATGGCTTTCTGGAGATGCTCGTTGTAATTAGTAACATGCGAGAAATCGATGAACATCGTGTTGGATTCACTGGCCTTCATTGTTTCAATCTCCAACTCGTAAAAGGGTTCAGTCTGCTGGCCGAGCCTGAAGCTGATTTCCCCAAAACAAACAAAACAATTAGAAAGACAAATTCAAAAAAGAAAATGGAACTCGATAACCCTCAAATCAAATCAAATCAAATCAAAGAGAACAAGCGAAGAAAACCTCTTGAGAAATTCAAGGAAAGCATTTTCAACCCTAACAGCTTTCTCATCCACCAAGAATCCACCACCATAGGCTTCCATTTTCGTCTTCCTTTTCTCAACACGAGAGGCCGCTTCTTCACAAACTGATGCTGCTTTCTTCTTTGTGCTCTCTATCTGTGTAAATGGGATCTATGATCGTGAGTGAGTATTCATTCCGTGGCGGGAAAACTAGACTGGGCTGGAGACGGTTTCCCGCCAAAACATAGTGGGTCTGCCTTTCTGACAATTAAAAAAAAAACAAGGTTTTAGTGGGCCTTTGTTTTTTTTATAGGATAGGAATGGGCCTTTGTTTTTAATTTGGAGAAAACTTATTATGTGATTATTGAATTTATATCTAGTAATTTTTTTTTTACCTGAATATCTAGTAAAAATTGATGATTGAAAAATTATAATCATCACTTATTTAAGGCCTGTTTGGCAACTCTTCAATCTCAATCCAATCTCATCCTAGATGTTGAGATAAGATGATGTTGTAATGGGATTAGATGAAATGATGTATTGGTGTTTGGATGATTTGAGAGAAAATAATGTTAAATAGGGTGTGAAATTATATAAAAGGGTATGTAATGATTGTGGTTAAGTGAAATAGGTTGTTGGATTTATTTATTTTGTATAGGGATATAAATGGTAAGAAATAATGAAATGAGATTGAGATATTGAGATGAGATGAGATGAGATGATAGGTGTTTGGTTGCGGGTTGGATGAGATGATGTTGAGATTAGATGCTTTTGGAAAGCGTGAGGATGAGATATTTTTGGATGAAGGTTTTTGGGTCAATCCATTTGGATGAGATGATGGGCCAAAGTGAAAATAACATGAAAATTATTTTAAGAATACAATTTGGTCCATATAATTGAATTGGGGACTAGAATGCCCATAAAAGGGAAAGTAATGGAAACGTACAGTTTGGTCCCTAATACGTGTATATGATCACGCAGTGTATGTATAAAATTGAGAATTAGCTATATTTCTATAATTCATCGACCAAAAAATAACAAACACTAGCTTGGGGACTAGAATGCCCATAAAATTGAAAGTAATGGAAAGTACAATTTGGTCCCTAATACGTGTAAATGATCACGCGGTGTCTGTATAAAATCGAGAATCAGTTATATTTCTGTAATTCATTGACCAAAAAATAGCAAGAATAGCTTGCGGACTAGAATGCCCATAAAAGGGAGATTAATGGAGACGTCCAATTTGGTCCCTAATACGTGTACATGATGACGCGGTGTCTGTAGAAAATCAAGAATCAACTATATTTCCGTAATTCATTGACCAAAAAATAACAAACAATAGCTTGATGACTAGAATGCCCATAAAAGGGCGATTAATGGAAACGTACAATTTGGTGCCTAACTTTATATGGATCCTATAAATCGCTCCTTAAAATGTATAAATTATAACTGAGTCCTTAAAATGTGTAAATTATAACTTGGTTCTATATAAAAAAAAATCATCAATAGTTCTATATAAAATGTGTAAATAATTTTTTTTCCTTTTTTTTAAAAAAAATGCAATAGAGAGAATAGAAGATTGTAACTTAAAAAATAATTTAGAGATTCANTTTTTTTATATTTGTATTCAAGTGGAGGTAAATATAGGTATATGAGTAGGGATAGTTTAGTAAATGTAAAGAAAATGAGATGATGTTGTGGATGAGATGATGATTTGAATGAGATGAAATGAGATTAGATGCCCACCAAACACCCAACCTACACTGTTCATCCAATTTTGAGTTGAGATGATGTTTGGATGAAATGAGATGATGATGATGATGATGGTGTCTCCCAAAAAGGCCCTTAGTTTTTAGGTCAAGTTTAAAGATAAAAAAAATATAAATTTAGTATAAATTTAAAGGTAAAAATATAAATTAATTTAAATTAAGGAATATGCCAACAATTTAGTCTAGGGATGTCACGGGTTGGGTTTCGACTGAATCTAAGACTCAGGCCGAACTGAGTCAAAAAAAAAATGTTTCAAAATTTTTATTCTTTTACTTAAATTACTTCAAATCAATGTGAAGAATTCGATTAAAAAATTTATTCAAAATCGCCCAAACTAGTAAACTACTATCAAAAAACACCTTTGATCTTTTTATAATGTTAATATATGATTTGATCCTTCGATCATCACAATTGTCAATTATTGAGTCCATAAAGTGTAAAATAATGAGGTGGTTTCGTTAAATGCATATATTATTGTTAAGGTGGATGGATTAAAAGAAAAATCATACTTATCAAAAATGAACTAAACCCTATAATAAAATCACAATTTGAACAAACTCTAATAGTTCCCCCAATCCTATAGTCAAGTCTTGTCATAGTTATCGTAATTATTAGGGTAAATTACATTTTGGTACCCTGTGGTTTGACCCTATTTCACTTTGGTATCCTGTGGTTTGAAACTTGACACTTTGGTACCCTGTGGTATTCTCCATTAACACTCTGGTACCCTTTGGAGCTATTTTGTAATTTTAAGCACAACAAATTTTGCAAAAATTACATAATGACCCCAAAAACTTTTCAAAAATTACAAATAGGTCCCTGGATACATATTATATAGGGACTAAAATGAAAAATTTAATTTTTTTTTGGGGTCAATATGTAATTTTTGTAAAATTTATTATGGTTAAAATTACAAAATAGGTCCAGAGGGTACCAAAGTGTTAATGGAGAATACCACAGGGTACCAAAGTGTCAAGTTTCAAACCACAGGGTACCAAAGTGAAACAGGGTCAAACCACAGGGTACCAAAGTGTAATTTACCCTAATTATTATCAATTGCCACATAACATTTGCAACTGATACATAAGGTTTTTATCAATTGCCACATTTGCAACTCATAGTTAAGGTTTGAAGTGGAGGAAAGAGATAAAGAAGAAGATAAACTTTCATTACGGTGATTTTAGGAATACATTACCTTAATTCATTAGTATATTACCTTCATTATCCATGCCTTCCCATTACTCTATATTTGGACAAGATAAAATTAAAAGGGAAAGCAATTTTTTGAGATATTTGAATTATTCTTTTTTATAATTTTGATATGTTTGAAAGAGCAGTGGTCTTCAAAAATTACTTTTCCTCTCAAATTTACTTATCCAAACATACTTTTAAGTGTATATATATAGAGAGAGAGTGAGAGAGAGGGACTGTGGATGAATTCTATATATATACACTTTAATTGAGTCGGGAGCAAACAATAAGATGATAGCTTTAATTGTTTGCTCCCGACTCAAATGAGATTAGTCTTCGTCTAAATCGTTACACGTATAGATAGGAAACTCATCATTATACCAAAAAACAGTTATAAAAGGGATGAAGCATTGCCATTTTCTGCTCGATCTGTCTTTGGTTGTCAAACTGTGTAGCGGATGCAAAATTAAATATCAATATCACCCATCTTTTTCTTTTCTTGACTTTTCATTATTTGAACAAAAATTATTATCACAGAAAAGTAGGTATTGGTTGCCATCGTCCTCAAAGCTGTACTTTTACAGGCAAAGCTCATGTGCATGGCGAGTCCGCTTTGCTTTAAAAAATAAACAATTTAACTTAATCAGAATAATCAGAATAATATAACAACTTAAATGATTTCATTAAACTATTTTAATCAACTAAACAACTTTTTTTAAAAATAAATAAATAGAATTATGCATCCATTGAATGCTGATCACAGTGGTAGTACCAATTTATCCCACTTGGGTGGAACCTGTTCTGGTTAAAAAAAGGAAAAGGAATTCTTGTTGATGGTGATGATTGGGAAAACTTGCTTATTGAGACCCTCCTTCTTCATCACGTAAAAGAGGAGGAAATTTAGAAGGGGCATTACAAGACTTTACTGGATTTATATGTTTTTAACTCTGGAATCTTATAATTAGGTGATGAGGTGATCAAAATTCTGGGTATTTTTTTTGGGTATACAAAGAGAAAAAAAATCTGAAATTGTTTTGTTACTACAATTAGAGGTATACAGCATTGACAGTGGTATATATAATTCTTTTTGAATAATTTTTACAACTTTACACTCTTATCAATCCACAAAGATTTATGATGGTATGAATTCATATTTGTTATACGAAAAATGTGAATACATATTTGTTAAAAACCTCTGTAAAATCTGAGGAGAGAAAATTTGCAACATAATTATTGACAAATCAAACAGTTTATTGAAAGAACTTTAGCTAAAGACACGAGTGATCATTCATAAGCAAACAAATTCTATGATTAATAGAGGTTTATGGTGTCTTGCCATCAAACTTGACGGGCATGAAACAATAAGCAAAGACTTTAAGGCTTTAAGGCTTACCATTTACTTGAATGATTTTTCTTTACTTGAATGATAATAACTTTCAACATTCCAGCAACATCATAAAGAAACGTGGAAGAATGAGGGTCACCACCCTCAAACTCTTATCTATTATTATATCTTTTTCTTTATGCGGTCATTCATTTTGGACTCTTCCGTGGAAAGCTTTCTCACTAAGTGAAAATTCTTGAAGCCTTCTTCAGGGTAGCCTTCAATTTTTCTTTTTCTTTCTCCAGCTTTTGTATCTTTACCAAATCAACTTTATAAAGATCTTCCAGCGATCTCACATGGGCGTCAAGAATATTATTCTCTTGAAACAGCCCTTCATTTTTCTCTTCAATGGAAAGCTTCTCCCCAAGTGAACGATATTATCAGTTTTTTTATGTGTGTAACAACAGTAAAAACCAGAGAGAAAAACAGGAAAAACGTAAGTGTATGAGGGTTGAACACAGATATTTTTTTTTATTTTATTATTTTGGACCTATATCATTAGAATATGCCTTACATATTGATGTGTTATTGTGTATTTTCTGTTTTATTATTTTGTATTAAGTAGGTTCCTAAATTTCTAATTTAAGCAGTTACCAAGACAGATTTATGAGGTAGTTATTTTTTGTGATCAATTATCTTTATTTTTAGGGACTTGTTTTAGGTACTTAAGCCCTCATAAGGATAAAAGAACCCAAAAAACAACTACCACATAAAATTGTCTTGGTAACTGCCTAAATCAGAAATTTAAGAACCCGCTTGATACAAAATAATAAAATAGAGTATACACAATAACACATATTCTAACAATATAGGTCCAAAATTTTACTCATATTTTTAATCAAGGAAACTACAATCGACCCTTCCTTCCTCAAAAAAAAGTGTCAAGGAAATTGCATGATGAATGGCCATAGCTACATGATTTCTCATAGAAATCATTAAGAAAAATAGTAAGTAACTAGTTTTTGCATTCATAATCCTTCAAAAAAAAACCATTTAAAACAGATTAGGGCAGCTTGGAAATGAGATCAAATGGGTAGCAAATTAGAACAAAATTTTAAAGCAGCGAAACCACATAGAGTTTTGAAATAGACACAAAATTAGCCCAAAAGAAGGAAGACGAGATACAAAAGATACACAATCTACAACACAAGAACAGAGTATATATAGCATGCTAGATAAAGTGTGATTCAAAACATCCATACCAAAAGCCTATTTAAACCTCACATGTGGAGCAAAAAAAACCAAGAGTTTAGAGGTGCAGCAAGCTCATTAAAAAAAACGATCATGGAAAACCCCTGAAGTTTAGAACCGGATTGAGCAAGATGAAATCAAAAATAGATCAACAAAAAATTACCAAAAGCAAAGCAAATTACAGCGTAAGAGACTGAGAATGGTGAATAATAGAGATACAAGAAGCTTCTTGTTTTTCTCCTAAAAATGAAGAGATAGAAAAAATGAGTAAACTACTAAATTGGTCCCTGGATTATTGGCTCGTTGACAGATTGGTCCCCGAATTTAAAAAATTAACAAATAAGTCCCTAAATTTTTCTAACGAGTCAAATAGGTCCCNATATATACTAGAGGCTTTGCGTGCCCTAACGGGCACGCAAATATGTATGTAAAATAAATGAGGGACTAAATTGTTAACTTAGTAAAGAAAGAGAGACCAAATAGTAAATTTTCTCTTATTTTTAATTCATAGACTATAGTTTTAAACATGAACGACCAGAAAGGGGTGGAGCCATATAATATAAGATAACTTGTTACTGCCTAGGCATTTACTTCCTTTAATCTCGGTTTTCAAATTCAAAACCCAAAGTTTCAGTTTTTTTATATGTTTTATAGTTAGAGAGAGATTTTCGCCATTTTGGGTGAAGGGAGGAAAGTGCAGAAGATAATGGTCCATAAAATGATAAGAGGCTACACCTCGAAGAAGATAATGTGATATGGTAGAATAAGAGAAGTTGGATTAAACTTAGGTTCAGTTCATTTAATTAAGCTATCAAATTATAATGTGATTGGATTATAATCTAATGATATTTGGATGAGATTTTAAAGAAAGAGATTTTTTGTGTGTGAAATTATTTAACTAAGTATATAATGATTGTGTTTAGTAGATAGAAGGGTGTCGAAATTGATATATTGTATAGGGGTAAAATTGGAATAGAATATTACTTTTTGATTTTTTGGTTTTTGTGAATAATTTGATGTGTTTGGATAAAAAATTTGAAAAGTAAATTTTTGTTTGGTGTGATTTTTTGCATTCGGATTTGTAATGATCAGATTTTTTTAGAAGCTCCAATTTGAAGTTTTTTTCTGGATTATTGTGATAGATTATTCCACTTGATAACTATACATACTATAATTACAATTATCGTATATTGTCCAAATAATTTTCTATGATGACACTTACTTTTTGGACCTTTATTCTGTATTGACTGAATGAATCAGTCGCTTAAAAAAATACGAGTTGGTTGTTTCATGTGATGTTAAAATCGTGAACGATTTGATCCATGGGTTAAAATAACAGTCATTGTTCATCTGATTCTCTCTCTATATTACGACTATAATTATTTTATTTCATCAAAATAAATTTTTGACAAACAAATTTGGCTTTTGAGCCATCTAATTTTTTCTGAGTTAACACATCAGTCCTAATAGAGAAAACAAAAGTTGAAAACATACCAAGTTGTTCCAAAATAGTGATGAATCGTTATTTAAAATCAAATTTTTAAATATTTTGGTTGAATTTATTTTTTAAATTTATATAGTTAATTTTTTAAATAAGAGGGACAGAAAAATAACCTAAAGCAAAGCGAACTACGGAAAACAGAGATGAAAACTTTAAAATAAAGGAATGCACGTGAAAGATGAAAACAACACAAAATAAATTGGCATAAGAAAGAACAATGAAAGATAGAAAATAAATAAAGGAAATGAAATAAAAGAATAGATANATTTTCATGTTATTTACATTTTGGTCCTTTCATTTCATTACATAATACTACTCCAACCTTCATTACAAATATTCACATCTAGCACAAATTCCAAGACAATTTCATTACCATTTCATTTCATAACCACCACAACCAAAAAGTCAAAATATTATTTTTTTTATTTCTATCTATTTCCATTATCAATTATCAATTCTACCCCTATACAATTTAAAAAAACCCATATATTTATTTCAACCAACCACAATCATTACATACCCTTTTTCATAATTTCACATCCTATTTTTTTCATTACATCTCAAACTAATCCAAACACCATTTTCATTACATTTTCATTACATAATTTTTTCATTACCATTTCAATACATAAAATCATCATTTCATTACCTACTTCTAATCCAAACACACCCTAAAACATAAAATGTCATACTTTAAGGGCCTGTTTGGGAACTTGTAAGTTCAATCCAATCTCAATCCAATCTCAACCTATGAGATGAGATGAGATGATGTTGAAATTAGGATGAGATGAAGTGTTTTGATGGTTTGAGAGAAAATAATGTATAATAGGGTGTGAAATTATATAAAAAGGTATGTAATGATTGTGGTTGGTTGAAATATGATTATGGATTTTTTTAATTTGTATAGGGGTAGAAATGGTATGAAATAATGATGTTGAGATTGAGATTGAGATGAGATGATAGGTGTTTGGGTGGGGTTTGACTGGGGTTTGACTGAGATGATATTTGGATGAGATGCTCTTGGAAAGCGTGATTTCTCAATCCTATAGGATGATGGATTTTGGTCCATCCTATTGGATGAGATTATGAGGCAAAATGAAAATAACATTAAAATTATTTTGATAATGCAATTTGGTCCATAAATTTGTATCCGGCCAATTAATCAATCCCTAACATGTGTGAGTGATAATTCAAAGCTCGTAGAGAATCCCAGCCATGAATAATGGGGCACATTTATGAATTTGAATATAAAGAAAATAATAAGTAATATTTTGGGGACTAGAATGCAAATAACATGAAAAGTATTGTAAACATAAAATTTGGTCCATAACATTGTATCTGTACTCGGGGCTCGAACAAAGCTTGTACCGTCAACAATCGGGTATATTTTTTATTTGCATGGTGCAAAAAATAACAAACAATATCGTGGGACCAGAATGCAAGTAATATGGAAATGATTGTAAATGTACAATTTGGTCCATAACTTTGCAATTTTCCAACAAAACAACATTGCAATTTTTTTGCTACCCATGATTCTAACCAGAAAAATAACAAACACATGGAAACTTGTGTATTTTCCCAACAAAAAACAACCGTTATTTCTCCATTATCCATAGCGCATAA
>QANZ01014868.1:70640-96112 GCA_003254925.1 Chamaecrista fasciculata | reverse complement strand
TAAAATAATACATATTATTTATAAAATCGACTTCTTTTGTATTTGAATTTCTAATAGTTAGATCATTGAAATAATTCTGATTTATAATTTATTGCCTTATGCGTTATCTTCTGAACTTTGAATGTGCAGGATCATGATGGATATTTAAATTTCAAAATATTGAAGCTTGATTGGAAGAGTTTTGATTTCCGAATTATTATTGTTGCAATTAGTGGCACATAACATGGTTTCTTTTAAATGTAATTTCATTTACAAGAATTTAATGTAGAAAAGTTTTTTAAATTTCAAATTCATTGAGCACAATGGTTTATTTCAGATCACATGCGTGATTAATTATTTGCAATTACCTTGCTATATTCATCCAAAATTATCACCAACCATGTATAATTATAAAAGGCAGATTCTACATTGAATGCATACCAAGATATATAAGCCAACTCACTGATTGGTAAAAAAATCAATTAGAACAACTACAATGTAGATTGAATTTTGAACAAATAATACTATACCAATCGGTTGAGAAGCAAAAGTGAACGCGATTGCACGAAACGTCAATGTCTGACATGACAAAAAATGGAAGTCTAGGTAATTCTTTTATGATGTCATATGAGTAAGCAATAAATTAATAATGCTGAATTAATTCTGAAATTGATCAAACTATTTGAGTACAAAAGTTGAAGTTGGTTCTCAAAAGCTGAATACTTATGCAATATATAAGTGCTACACACAAAGACTATATCATTTTTTTTAAAAGCCTAATTAATAATCAATATAGTTTCTTTTTGTTAAAAAAAACAAAAGTACTACGCAGAAAAATATGTAATTAAGGTAGAAATAAATCTTCTATCAAATTAGATATGAAATTACAAGATATTCATCAAATTTAAATACCACATACTATGATTTAATGTAGAATTTGTGTATCACACAAAAAAAAAGGTGTAACATTTATGTATATACCAATTACTGTTATAAAAGTTATGAAAAAAAATCCTAAATTGGTTAATGATCAAAAGATGACCGTTACATACACAAACAATTATTGTTTTTAATTAAAAAAATCAATATCTTCTAGATTTAAACATCAAATGCAAAAACTGGAAGAAAACACATTTTGGATAACAAAATAGAATAAATGTAAAATTTTCTTTTTAGCCATTGAATAAATGTAAAAGTTTAATAATTAAAATAGAACAAAAAATAATTTTAAAAATTAAATTATAAAGACCAAAGTATTAGTTTAACATTTTTTTAACGTAGAGCACATTCTATATTTATATGTATGGATTTTAAAAAATCTTTTTTATTTAATTAGCAAGATACATAATCATAACTACCCTATATTTAAATTGTCATACTTTTTATTTTAATATTTTTCAAAATTACATTATAAAAAATTCAAAGGTAAAAAGCGTAAACAAAGTTATTATAGGTATATTTTAACACTCATCTAATAAAAGAGTAGTAAATATATGAATTATGAAGGCAAAAATGATTTTATGACAATTCTAATAAATGTAAAAACACATATTAAAAAGCATGCAAATTAATTTTAATAAATGTCATATCAAAATAATTGCAAAAATTACCAAAAAAAAAAGTAATGACAAAAAATATTGGACCATATATTATAGTATTATTACAAATTGAACTCACATATGATAATGTAAATATTAGATTTTCTTACAAATTAAATAACATTGATTATGATTTGTTGCTACATTGAAAATGCATAATTTTTTAATAACAAAAACAATCAATATGAACGATCAATTTATTATAATGATATTTATGGTATCTAAAAATGACATTAATTTATATTAATTTTCAATATAATTATTATTTTACAATATATTTATGTCTAATTATGATATTTAAAACTTTCAAATTTATCAAATTTGATTTCCATAAAATTTGTTCGAAATTTAAAATTCAAATTTAATCATAATCATTGTTCAATCATATTTATTAGGTAAAAATCATCTCACCTCTATATTATAAACACATAGGCATGCCTACATACCACATTTATTTTATTTTAAGGAATCTTATTTTATGTTAAGTTTAGTTTGATTAAATTTTTAGGGTGTCCATAAAACGTATCTTATGAACAATTTGATAAGTTTTATCTTATTAAATTGGAAATTTTTGAATTTCTAAATTACCTATTTAGCTATAAAATTTATCTTTTTTATTGGTCAAAGGTTAACATTATATAAATATGCTAAAGTTACTAAAATTATATATATATATATGGTATTACTAGAATTATTAGATTAATCAAATATTTAATAAATTTATAACTAGCATGTTTAATCAATTATATATCCAACAGATGAAAACAAAATATATTATTTAAAAAACAAAATATATGATGAGCCATGTACCTAAACTATTTATTGATTGAATTGCCAAGGGCAACCAAAGGGACATTTTGTTGTCACGTTTTGGGTGCTTTAATGATATTAAATTTGATGTCATTGGCTCTATTGATGGTCTAATTTGCTTAGAATCTGAGAACTACAATAACATGCCTATTTGGATAATCTATAATCCCGTCACAGGTCAGACGATTGAAGTCAGTCCACCCGATTCACGTGGCAAAATAAGTAAGTATAATTGTTGTAAATATAGTATACATTTTTTTTTGTTTTTAAGTTGTTTATTGTTTATAAAGGAATATGTTATTTATTAATTTTGTTCCGTTAATAAAATTACAGACTTTATCAGGTCAGCCTTTGCATATAAGGACAATATCAAGTCATACGTAGTTGTACTTATGTAGAAGACGACTCTTGACCAAGACCAATCATGGATTTCAATGTTTGCAATGTCCACACGTAGATGGTCCACTCCAATGTTGTGTGAATATAATGTTGGCTTACTGCACGAACAAGAAATTTACATAAATGGCAAGATTTATTGGTTGGCTAACATCGAGAACCAGCGAAAAGAGCAACAGATGCACATCGCCTGTTTTAATATCACGAAAAACAAATTTAGTCATTTGGCACTTCCAGATATTCAACGTGGTAATAGTCTAAAACTAATAGATGCAAATAACTCCCTTGCAATTGTGTCAAAAAGCCCTCAAGACTTCATTCCGTTGGATTTCTTTGACGTTTGTCGAAAATCAACAACATCAAAAAATCCCAGTGGATGGGACAGGATTGTATCAGCGGGTCCCGTATTGTCCCCATATCAATTTCTTTTCTACTCTGAGGATAAGTGTGTTTTCACTTACCCTTCTATCAAATTCAACTATAGAGATGGTAAGTGTGGAAAGTATTTGCACTACATATGAAGTGGAATGTTTACACAGTTGAAGGAGATACACGGTACCGTACCATATAAGTTTCGTATTAAAGGTTGTGTCAATTACGTTTGTTCTTTGACAACTTTCTGAGTTGAAGTTATTAGGTGATATTAATATTTTATAATTTTGTAGTGTTTTCTTTCTGTTTCTAAATATGACTGAATAATGAGTAAGTTTTTTCCCAATTGATGGGTTTTCATTTGTTTTATTTCCACGAATATTTGCAATGCGTTTAAGACTGCACATATAGCTATGACAAGTTATACATTAACTAAAAGTTGATAAATACATATATACTTTATGATCAGGAGAATACCAATAAAATTGTAGATGTTTTTTTCTCAACTTTTTGTATTATAACTATTAATAAAGATGTTGAATATGATAATAAATATTTATTCTTTTCCATTAAGAAGTTTAAAATACAATGATAAAAACGTATAGTACGAAATTATAACAAATAGAAGCATTAATTATCATATAGTTTTTATGTATGATTTAATTAATCATATGATGTTTATATTAAAATATATCTAACTATAAAGCATCAATAAAAAACAAATAAACAAATAATATGATATTCATCTAAATATTATGTACGTATTATTTAAATAATTTAGTAGCAGAAATTTTAAAAAATTAATTATATTTAAATAATTTATTAGCAGAGATATTAAATAATTAATTATTATTTTTGAATTGAACATACCATGATATTTTAACCTAAAAATAGTTACATCTAAAAAAATCGCATGTACATCCAAAAAATGCTCTTAAAACAAATACATCATGAGTATTTACAACAAAATCATAATTTCATAATCACATTTTAGTTCATAGAATAATGTTCTTAAAGAAATTACATAAATCAATGAAATAAATATTTGCTATATGAAAAAATCATAGAACATCACCCGTGCATCGCACGGGTCCAAAACTAGTAATAATAACATAGATGTCAATGTATAGAGGTGTTCCCATGATGAGTTGAGTTGAATTTAGGCGGCGAGTTGAATTGAGTTGGGTTAGAATTTTTTAAAAATAGATTATATTGATTTAGGTTGAGTTTTATTTTAAAAAATATTTTAACCAAAGCAAACAAAACCCTTAAGTTTGAGTTGCTTTGATTTGTGACAAATGAAAAAGGCACAAAATCGAGGAGATGGGGGGTGCATGCGTGAGGGATTGATTAAGGAGGTAGGCATATACGTAGTTTCATATATATATATATATATATATTAGAGGCTTTGCGTGCCCGTTAATATGTATGTAAAATAAATAAGGGACTAAATTGTTAACTTAGTAAAGAAAGAGAGATTAAATAGTAAATTTTTTCTTATTTTTAATTTCATAGACTATAATTTTAAATATGGACGATCAGAAAGGGGTGAAGCCATATAATATTATATATATCTTATATTATATGGCTCCACCCATTTCTGGTCGTCCATGTTTAAAACTATAGTCTATGAAATTAAAAATAAGAGAAAATTTATTATTTGGTCTCTCTTTCTTCACTAAGTTAACAATTTAGTACCTTATTTATTCTACATACATATTTGCGTACCCGTTAGTGCACGCAAAGCTCCTAATATGATTATATGATGCTTGTATATATATATGTGTGATATATGATGTAAACGATGGTCGTCTTCCATGCATTTCATTTTCATCCAGCAATATGGACAAAATTATACTCAAATGGCTTTTAATAATTAATTTGATCGTCATTACTACTACCTAGTCAATAGCTACAACGTAACACTAGAACGTAACTTTGCTTTTCTCCAATTATTGAGGGAGATATAAGATTCTTGTGCTTCACAATCACATGTATACTTTTAATTTTTCAATGTATACTCCAAATACTCTCTCTATATATATATAGCCTCTCGATCGTGGTTACTTTCAGGTGAATGTAATAGTAATATAACGGAGTATACGTACACATGTTAATATATATATTGATGAAGCTCAAAAATTTAGGTGGAACATGTGACGACTTCAACAGTTAACTTGAAAAAAAATAGATGAGACGGAAATTTTATGAAATTCTTTTGACAGTCAAGTCAATGAATATTTCAGAGTATGAGAGAGAGAAAGAGCACAAACTTAGAATATCTGTTTTGTTTTATTGGGAGATTTTTTTATCCCAAAATATCTTATGTTTTATAAAATCAAGAGAGTATTAATTATTTTTTTACCATTCTATCCCTACTAAAAGTTAAAGTTATTGAATTAGTGAGAGTAACTAGGAATAATTTAATGAGGACAATTTAGTCTTTTAACTCATATTTTTTTTCATTTTAGGTAAATTAATCATTTCCTTAATCTATGTGTATTTACTTTAAAAAAATAGATATTTTAGGACTGTGGGAGTAATAATGAATAGAATTACCTAGCAAATAGGAGAATTGAATGCTTATATATAAGGATGTAGGTTCCAATAAATTGTAATGGTCAGCCAAAGTGGACGAACCATAAAAATGACTAGATTAATAGTGATGAGACACGTAAAAAACAATCAGGCTCAAATTCTTCTCTTATGTTTGGGGGTAGATTTTAAATTGGTCTTTTATCTTTTATTTATTTTAGATTGGTTGTACACATTTTCATATTATTTTAAATTGGTCTAAAAAATATTAAAAGTAGTAATTTCTCTCATTTCAAACTCAAATGTGATGGTTACAAGTTTTTTTCTATGAGTATTTTAAGACCATCAACAAATGAGGTCAAATCAAATCTTAAAAAGGAATAACTTGTTTTACGGTCAAACAAGTGAAATTGGTCATTTATCTCTTTCGTTTCAAACTAAGTTTTAATAATGAGATAAATTCATCAAAATTATGTGCTAACTTTTGAAGAGTTATTTATTTACCCAGTTAAAATCGATAACAAATAAGGTCAAATCATGTTTCAAAAGTATATTTGAAACCAATTTAAAACAGTATGAAAACATGTATGACCAATTTGAAACAAATGAAAAATAATGGACCAATCTAAAATCTACTCCATATATAAGAGATCAATTTGAAACTTTAGCCTAAAAAATAATATAGTTAAAAAAACGGTCTGAAGTAGCCCCATCGTGTATATATATATATATATATATATAATACACACACATATTGCTCATAATTATTTTCACCCTGTTATTGTGTTTGTTTGTTAGCGTATGTAGTACTGTTTGGGTTTCCCGGACAATGAAAGTGGACAGTGAAAGTAATTAACAAGTGGGAAATATGAATATTATTATCCAGCCCCAATATTCCCCACCATTGTTATTTATATATTTATATTTGCATACATGAGATAAATATAAATTGAGAGGATGTTCAAGAAGTCAAGGAAAGTTCTATTTATATATATATATATATATATTTCTGCTTTGAGGAAGAAATGTATATATAGGTGTAGGCGTCGTGGGATCCAGTGGAGTGTGAAAGATTTGTTCCATTACAAGTAAATGTTAGGGGACCAACCTCATAGACCTTTAAATTATATATATATATATATATTAATTAATCTCTCTGCGCCATTCATCTATTATATTCTATATATATATATATATATATTAATATATACTTGAACTTTTTTTTTGCCAATATATACTTGAACCTTTAATTTGTATAACACTAACATCTTATTTAATTTGAAGCTTAATTCTATATATATATATAGGCAAAACACCATTTTGTGCCTTTAACGTTTGCGGTGATTTTCAGTTATGCCCCTAACGTTTCATTTGTGTCAGTTGTGCCCCCAATGTGAAACGTTAGTTTCAATTATGCCCCCAATTTCAATCATCCACAAAAAAAAAACACCATTTTTGCACGATTTGAGCTCGGTTTTGATCAGATTTCATATGGGTACTCATTTTCGACTCCTAAGGATCATTTTGCACATGGAAATTTTGAAGAAAAATGCTTCATTTTGCTGCATTTCGTTTTGGTCCTTTTTGGGGTTCATCGGCTCCGATTTTCTTCGGATTTGGGGCTATTTTAAACTTAATCTTTGAAATTGATCCAAGGAATCAAGTTTGTGATGTCCGAAAATTAAAACCGATATGAAATCTGATCAAAATCGAGCTCAAATCGTGCAAAAATTGTGTTTGTTTTTGTGGATGATTGAAATTGGGGGCATAATTGAAACTAACGTTTCACATTGGGGGTACAACTGACACAAATGAAACGTTAGGGGCATAACTGAAAATCACCGCAAACGTTAGGGGCACGAAAGGGTGTTTTGCCTCTATATATATATATATATATATCCTTCTATTATGAAATCCATCATCAAATTTCCATTATATTGCAATATGCAATAATAATTGACTTTCCTTATCTGTACATTGTGCATGATTTCAGTAGTATTTAATTTACTTAATTAGATGTGGAATTGAAACACACACTTTATTTTTTATACTGTACTGTCTGCTATTTAATTTAAAATATATTGATCGATTAATGTTTGCTTATAGATTTAGGCAATTGATCTAGCATGTTTTTCCTTAGAGATCGAGAAGATGAAAAAAATAATACGTTTGAAAAATAGAGGTGAAAAAACGAAAAGAAATTACAAGGGGGCCAAGTGGGCAATATATATATCAATTAATGGTAGATAATCCATCATTTTATATATCATGTCTGTTTTATCGTGTAAAAACTGGTGGTGACTGGTAAGCCAATGAACTTGTTATCGCCCATTAGGTTTTTGGAAATAAAACACCCTATAGGTACGTCAGCTTCCTTTTTATTTTAATAGAAAATAGAATGATTATGTTTGGAGATATGAAGGAGGTTTGCTATATACAGATATAGACTTATAGTGACAGTTTTATATAATGCAGCAGTTATAGTAAATACATATAGTTATTATTTTTTTTTTGGGCACTAGTGAATTATTTAGTTAATTTCTTAATGAAAATACTAGAGCACAAACATTTGAGAAGATCGCACAAGTTAGTTATTAATGTTAAATAAATTTGTCAATATGTAAGACTCATTATGATAAATAAATATATATAATCAATTAATTGATTTAAAATTAAAAATGTTTTGTAATGACAAATTAAACACAAAATGAGAGCTTGAGAAGTCGTTATTATATATATAGTGCTTTGTAACGATCAAATTCATTGGAATAATTAATTTAATTTGATTTGTAGGTAAATAAAAGTGAAGTGAGAGAGACATAGACTTGTCGGGGGAATGATTAGCTGCTAATCCCTATCCGTACTATAATAGTTTTATCACTTTATGACCATTATACTCTTCACTATTAATATTTTAGATAATTACTGCACAAAAGATAAAATGCGAGAGAATTGGATGATTTTCATTCCAATCTTGAGCTGAATATATACAAGTTGCTAGTGGTCACACCATGTGACTCTCACGGAAAAAGAGAAAAAAATATCCCTAACTAACTATGACGTGTAGCTATTCTAGAAGTTTATTACAGACAGAAAGAACTAATAGGGAAATATACAAAATAGTACAGGGAATATTTACATAAAGGTACACATCTTTTATATGTTTACATCCCCCCCTCAAGTTGGAGACGGAAGAGGGAGAAGTCCCAACTTGAACGCTAATGAAGAGAGTTGAGGCGAAGCTAGTGCCTTTGTGAAGATATCGGCAAGCTGCAACCGAGAAGGCACGTGTTGAGGAGAGATGAACCCAGCCTTGAATTTTTTGCGAACAACATGGCAGTCAATTTCAATATGCTTCGTACGCTCGTGATAGACTGGATTAGTGGAAATGTGAATGGCAGACTTGTTGTCACACCAAAGTGGAATGGGAGTAACAGGTGTAATGTGGAAATCCTGTAAAATGTAGGTGATCCATGACAGCTCACAGACCACATTTGCCATGTTGCGATACTCTGCTTCACAAGATGAACGAGCAACTGTAGACTGTTTCTTAGACTTCCATGAAATGGCATTCGAACCCAGCATGACACAATATCCAGATAAGGAACGTCTGGTTTGCGGGCATGAAGCCCAATCACTATCGCAAAAGGCTTTGAGAGAGAATGATGAAGCAGAGGAATAAAAAAGACCTAAGTTGGAGGTGCCTTTAAGATAACGCACTACATGATGAGCAACATGCATATGAGTTTCACAAGGAGAACCAACGTATTGGCTCAATTGCTGTACACTGTAAGTGATGTCAGGACGAGTGAGATTTAAGTAGAGTAAACGACCAATTAGACGACGATATTGCTCTGCATCATGAAGCAAATGTGAAGAAGAATCAAACTTATGTCCTTTGGGTAATGGTGTAGCAACAGTTTTGGCATCAAGAAGTTTAGTGTCATGAAGGATGTCCATAATGTATTTGTGCTGACATAAGTAAGTGCCTTCTTGACCTCGAGAAATTTCAACACCAAGAAAATATCGAGCAGAACCCAGATCCTTGATGCTGAAGAGTTTGTCCAAATGGCGCTTCACTTTAAGTAATTCAGTTTCATCAGGCCCGGTAAGCAACATGTCATCCACATAGATGATTAAGGCTATGAAACCATCTGGACAAGGTTTGGTGAAGAGGCAGTGATCATTGAGTGAATGTAGGAAGCCATAACAAAGAATTTGAGTGGTAAACTCAAAGTTCCACTCTCTAGAAGCTTGTTTAAGCCCATAAAGAGACCTCTTTAATCGACAAACTTGAGTAGGATCTCCTTTAGTGTAATCTTCAGGCCGAGCAAGATAAATTTCCTCCTTGAGATAGCCATGAAGGAATGCATTATTGATGTCCATTTGATGAATGGGCCACTTTTTGACTGTAGCTAAGGCAATGAAGATTTTCACAGTCACCACTTTGGCAACTGGAGAGAAACTATCGAAGTAATCAAGGCCTGCCACCTGAGTATAACCCTTTACAACAAGCCGGGCTTTAAATCTGTCAACTGTGCCATCTGCTTTGTATTTCACTCGATAAACCCATTTAGAATCAATAGGTTTCTTGCCTGCAGGAAGAGATGTTAGTTCCCATGTATTGTTAGCTTCAAGTGCTTGTAATTCATTGTTCATTGCTTGAACCCATTTAGGATTTTTGATAGCTTGACTATAAGTATATGGTTCATGAATCCTTGAAACATTAGCAAAGAAAGCAACAGATGATGGTGCAAAATGAGAAGTGAAGGAAATATTGTCATGTGCAGTGAGGACATAATCAGATAGATAGGGAGGTGTGTTCTTTGGTCTAGTGTTAGTGCGAGGTAGAATAGGTAGAACGGGAGTTGGTGATGGAGGATAAAAAGATGGTGATGCAGAAGAGGAAGCACTAGTAGGACAAGAAGAAGGGATCGGAGAAGAGATAGTAGAAGTGGGGGAGGGAGAAGATGTAGGCATGTAAGTGAATGGTGTATCTAAAGAGACTAAAGGCAATGTGGGTGTCGTGGGAGTTAAGTAAGAAGTGTCAGCTGTCATAGGAAAAACTATTTCAAAAAATTTAATGTCTCTACTGATGTGAATTGTATGAGTTTGCAAATCATATACCTTGTAAGCTGTCTTGCCTGCAGCATAACCAATGAACACACATTTATGAGCACGAGGAGAGAATTTATCAGAGTGAGGAATGATATGAGTGATGTAACAAAGTGAACCAAAAACCTTTAAGCGAGTATAATCTGGTGGAGTGTGATGAAAAACTTCATAAGGAGTTTTCCAGTCAAGCAATGGAGTAGGCATTCTGTTAATTAAGTATGTAGCAGTGAGGATTGATTCTCCCCAAAATTTTGGAGGAAGATGGGATTGAAAAAGCAAACTGCGAGCTGTAGCTAAGAGATGTTTGTGTTTGCGCTCAACCACACCATTTTGTTGTGGTGTGTATGCGCAGGAATTTTGGTGGACAATGCCTAGCTTAGTGAAGAAATTATGACATTGATGGTTGACAAATTCAGTACCATTATCTGTTCTAACAATTTTAACTGATTTATCATACTGTTTTTGAGCTTGAATAATGAAATTAATTAAAGTAGTGGCAACCTGAGATTTATAAGTGAGTAAAAAAGTCCATGTAACTCGACTTTTATCATCTACAATGGTTAAGACATAATGGGCATTATTGAGTGATGGAATGTTATATGGCCCCCATAAATCCATGTGAAGTAATTCTAAAATATTAGAGGCTCGAGTACTGCTGATGGGAAAGGGAAGTCGAGATTGTTTAGAAAGTTGACAAACATCACAGGGAGAAAGAGAATGAGAAGAAGATTTAAGAGAGGAAATATGATTGATGACAGATAAAGGGAAATGCCCAAGCCGTTGATGCCAAAGAGAAGCAGTGTGTTCATTAGTAATCAAGGCATTACAAGAGATATCATTTGCAGAATTGGATAAAAAACTGTTTATTACATCAGTATCAAAAGAGTTTTTATCTAAAATGTAGAGGTTCCCTTTGACAGCAGCAACAACAAGGATATGGTTACTCTTCAGGTCCTGAATGACACAACAATGAGGATGAAAAGTGAGTGAAAGAGTAGTTTCTTTGAGTAATTTATTGATAGACAGTAAATTAAAGCGAAATTTAGGAACAAACAAGACATGATGCAATATAAATTGGGGATGAAAATGAACTGTGCCACAAGCAGAAATTAATTTGACAGAAGATTCAGGTAAATGGATCTTAGTAGGTGGAATAAGAGAGTGAAGATGCTGGATTAAAGTAGGATCATAACACATGTGAGATGAAGCTCCTGTGTCAAGTATCCAAGAACCAGATCCTATAGAAAAACTATCAGAATTTAAAGTGGTACCAGCAAAGTCAATGGTGTTAGCATAACTGGCATGCTCCTCAGTACCCTTCCCTTTCATGTACTTGCCAATCTCCTGATGAAATAAGGTCGAGAACATAGCGGCCAAGTCATCATTCTTGCTAGTAGAGTTGCCACTGGAAGCATCATGAAGAGGATCTGCTGCAAAATCACCAACAAAATTGGCTACAGCTTTCTTGTTAGTACCAGATTTCTTGGAAGCCTTATAATCATTGTACCAATCAAGATAACCATGAAGTTTAAAACAGGTGTCCTTGGTATGTCTTCCAACTGAACAGTGATCACAGTATTTATCAGGTTTTTTGTTAGGAGCTCGATTCTTAGCAGAGGAAGGATAAGATGGTTTAGGAACATCAGACTTAGAAGAAGAAGATTTTGCAAACAGAGCACTGACATCAGCGGAAGGGGTAATCAGAGAAAGGCTCACTGCCTTTTGACTCTCAGTGGAGGCTACCATAGCAAAAGTTTTACTGACTTTGGGAAGAGGATCGAGACTGAGGATTTGACTACGAACAATGTCAAATTTAGGATTGAGACCCATCAAGAATTGAAGCAGACGAAGCCAAGCATTGATTTCTTTCATTCGTTTAGTTATATCACAGGTACAATTAGTACAACGACAAATTAAAATAGGAATGAGTCTATCGAATTCATCCCAAGCTCGATGGAGCTTACTGTAGTAAGTGGTCACAAAATCATTTCCTTGTTGGACATAACTGATTTGCCTCTGTATCTGATAGAGTTGAGGTCCTGTGCTCATGCCATAACGTTCTTCAATTTCGTCCCAAAGACGTTTGGCAGAAGAGCAATAAATCAAAGTATCTGCAATCTCTTTTGAGATAGAATTCACGAATCATTGAATCAACCCGTTTCCATTTACGAAACAGAGTTGAATCATCAGGAGCAGTGAAAGAACCATCGATAAAGCCTGCTTTATCTTTGGCCTCAAGAGCGGTGCGTATCGCAACACTCCATGTCAAAAAATTAGACCCAGTGAGATGTGTAGAAACGAGCATCATCCCAGGGTGGTCTGAATTCTGTAAAAGCAAGGGTCCATCGTCCAACTTGTGAACGACTTCACCAGTAGCCTTACTCTGAGTAGAAGAAACACTCGGAGTCTGGTCCATTCTGTCTCACACCAAAGAAGCAGATCGATTTCTGCTCTGATACCATGCACAAAAGATAAAATGCGAGAGAATTGGATGATTTTCATTCCAATCATGAGCTGAATTATACAAGTTGCTAGTGGTCACACCATGTGACTCTCACGGAAAAAGAGAAAAAAATATCCCTAACTAACTATGACGTGTAGCTATTCTAGAAGTTTATTACAGACGGAAAGAACTAGTAGGGAAATATACAAAATGGTACCGGGAATATTTACATAAAGGTACACAAAACTTTTATATGTTTACAATTACTTTATTAATTAGAATAAGTGGAGTTGTTTGACGTTGTAGCTATCTATCTCATTATTCTCATTCAGCTGTCCATTTCATGCTGACGTACGTCGGCATATGTATTACGAGTAATCACCCAGCATAATTACACATTACATTTATAATGAATTGTTTAATCATCTTACACAAAGAAATTTAAAGCTGATCTACAGACCGGAACATTCAAAGAGAGACAGATTTCCTTAAGAATAAAATAAGAATATTAATAGTATTCCTGATTAATTAGAACAGAGAAAAAGTGGATCAGATCAATATAAATTTGACATCTATAAAATATGGACATTAATTGGAATATGTATATTGACACATTGATACATTAAATTTTTAAAATTATATAACACAACTATATATATTATATATATATAAATATTTATAAATTTATAAATTTTGATAAAAAATTTATAAATTACAATATTCATTTATAATTTTATATATAATTATTCGCACAAGTGAAGACAAACACGTGTTGCAAGTTGCAACTAATCAATATGGTGGGATTGTGCAGCGTTATTAGTGGTAGCTTTTGGATATATGTGTATATATATATAGATCAAGTGGGACAATGAGTGGGTATTGTGTGCTTGGAATCTTAAAGGAAGATTCACATGATTTTTTTTCCTATATATATATATATTCACATATTTAATATATGTACTAAACATTGTTTATTAAACTCACGTAGCATTTCAATATTCTTTCAAAGTATATTTTTATGAAGATTGTTATGTGACTTATTACATTTATACAATAAATCAATGTGAAGTGAATTCATTAAATATAAGGTAACATTTAGACTATTTTTAATTTTTCTTGATTAAAAAATGATTATTTACATTAAAAAAATATATACAACAGATTATATTAATTAATTTTTATGAGATTGAGCTGGCTTTCTCAATTATTTGATGAGAGGTGTTGAGCTGGGGCCTACATATTAATTTGTAGAAAGTATATGATAACGATATCAAGAATAATTATGACAGAAAAAAAATAAGATTCAAGAATAATACTCCTCCAAGTCGCAGAAATATGCTTTTTAGTATTTACATTTAAACAATTCTCTATATTTGTATATACTGGAACTCAATATTGTCGTGACGATTAATTCTCTATCATATATGATATGGTATATACGTAGATCTCCCTCGAGGCAATTTAATTTCAATGAGTTAGTTCGTAATTCAAAAAAAGATAAGTAGTGTTAAAACAGGAGCAAAACGACGCGATTTCAGGAAAAAAAAAAACAGTAAAACGACACGACCGTTATTATGTCGTTGTGAGCTATAACATTTCGGAAATGAAAATTGAAAAGGGGTTCCCATTGTCGACTTCCTCTGCTGATCACCACTGTACTCTTATTTCAAACTTATATTATGAATTTATGAGATCAAAACATTGATTCCATCCTTTGCTTCAAAAAAGCTCTTTCTTATTCAATGTATTGATATTTTCTTGCTTTGCTAATTCTTTAATTGTTAAAGTGCATCTTTGATCCTTTATATTTGGGATAAGTTGCAATTTAGCCTTTAAAGACCAAAAGAAAATGTACTTTAGTCTTGTTCAATTAATCATTTTCTTAGTTATTTTCTTTTTCTGGGTAAGCTTGCAGCCATAATTTCATTAGCATCCAGCTCTTCATAATAGTCAGACAATATATATATGGATGGACAAAGCATTCATAGATGTTATAATATCGAAGCTCGATTTTGGTAAATAAATAATTGATTCATAAATGAGTTTCGTAAAAGACGCTTTTTCCGACGTTTTTGAGCCGCCATATAGAATAATGATATCAATCTAAATTTATAGAACTTTGATGAACAGAATATATCCGATATTTTTTAAAAAAGAAAAAAGAAAATTAAAATTAGGCATGTTTGTATTTTTGCAATAACCCCTGAATTTCTTTCATTTCAGTAAAAGTGACTCGTTAATAATTGGGCGGCTATCCAAAAGCAATATATTATACAATACGTGGATTTGTTAGTTGTTAAAAGCAGAGGGAGACGATTGTCTGTCATTTGATAAAGATATTCATACATACATGGCGTTGCCCCGAAACATAAAGAGAATGTCACTCTCTCTCGTGCACACTTTGTTATCCTCTCAACGCCAGCCAATTACCAATTAGTCACTATGTGGCATTCGCATATATAATAACACGTCTATGTATATATATGTATGTACGTATGTATTATATTGGTCTTAACTAACACACTTGTAATTCGTTAGAGAGACTTGTAGGGGACCCTGCATTAACCACCACAGTGACAGACTCACAGTCGCTTTAGCTTTTATGCTTTCATTGCATTACAATAATTTGTTTTCCAAAATTTCTTTTTAAGTTTTAACCCAAAATTAAAAAAAAAACATGAAAAAATCTGAGTGCCCAAGGAGAAGTAGCCAGAATTGGAAGACAGATAGGTAGCTTGTACGGTGAAGTCAAACGACACCATGATCAAGATTCTCCTCCTCTACATCAGAGATGAGTACATACATATATTCAAACATACATGCATATTCTGAATTTATTCTTTACATGTAATTAACCATATATATATATATACAAAGAGAAACACTTAGAGATAAACAAGATGAATGTAAGGTAATTAATTAAGAGTAAACTAATAATTTGATCCCGAAAGATTACCAAATTGACAACTCAGTCCTTAAAAATAATATATTTTTTAGTCCCTGAAAAATTAAAACGATATACTACTTAATTAGTATACTATTTTGATGAATCTTTGAGAGACTAAAGTGTACATTCTAATTTTTGAGGGAGTGAGATGTGAAGTTGGTAATCTTTTAGAGATGAAATTGTTAATTTAGTCTTAATTAATGAATTAATCCCAGAGAAGATCAGGAAGAAAGAGATGATCAGAATCAGAGGCGGCGAGTAAAGAAGGGGAGTGATGATACATCCAACGGTCGTCGTCTTGCAGGGAGACAAAATCGTCGAGCAATTCGAAGATATCCTCGATGTGTATGAAATCATGATGATGATGTTGGGATGAAGATGATGATGATGATGATGATGATAAATTATCCATGTTCGCAGCCTTGAGTGCAGCAGCCTGAACATCACGAGGAGAGAGAGAAGCAGGACGAGGAAGAAGGTGAGCTAATTGGGGGAAATTAAGGAAAGCAGAATTACCCTTAATGCTGAGTGAAGCGACGTCGTGTGCTCTGGCTGCCATTTCAGGAGTAGGGAATGTCCCCAACCATATCCGAGATTTCTTGCGTGGCTCTCTGATTTCCGATACCCACTTCCCCCAATTCCGCATCCTTACTCCTCTGTACTCTCGCTGTCGTTTTACCTTCTTCCACTCTGCGTTTTCGCCCTGAGGACATGCTGGGGATTTCGAGTTTGAACTCATACTCCTACTGGAACTTCAACTTGTGATTTCTGAATATATCAGTCATACAATCCACTACAATACAATACAATACACAATTGTTGTTCTCTACCACCTACTATATAAAGAAAAAAAAGTAGCCAACTAGGGGATTATAATAACATATATGTGAGGACCCCGCACCACAAATAGAAACAATGCCTCATGCTCATGCTCCACTTCTCTGCCACCTACGCTACTTTCACTTCCTTATTCATTTCTCCAATGTTTTTTCTTTACTTTTTAATCATATCTTACCCCTCTTTCACATGTAATAATTTAGATAAAGATTAATTTTATTCGGGTTAAGAATAAATGGACAAAGCCCTCCCAATAATATTGATTCTAGAGTTCGAACTTAAGTTCTTTAACTTAAAGTACAACTCACTTATCATTACATCAAACACTCATGGATAATAAATCGATTCTTTAATTATATATATTACTTACTATCTTTCAAGTATTGGTAAAAATGTATTATTATTATTATATTTAAATCCCCCAAATTCGACCATCCTTTGATTTCATCTGTTCCACAATGCTGCTCATTCAACAAATGCATGTGATTGCCTTTGAAAAACAAGATACATAAATAGTGGAGGCAACAATGATTTAGGTGTCTCTGCACCCTTGTTTGTTTCATATCTTCACAGATTGGGAAGGACAATGTCTAGCTATTAGTATCTACCACTCCTTTATTTCTCTATTTCAGACTAAATTAGTAATCCCATTCTTTAAATTTCTTAAAAGTATAATTAATATAGTTCATTTTCTAAATATAATAAATGAGATTTATAATAAATTTACAAGTTTTTGAGAATTTTTAATAATTAAATAATAAAACAAAAAAAATATAGGCCCAAAACTCGAATGGAAAAGAGGAGTGTGGTGTGGGCGTGTGGCCTTGGCAGTTGCCACGTGGTGTATAGCAACAGTGATTTTAACTCGTAATAAATGGTAACAAACCCTACTTAGCATCACAAATCAAACAACACGTATCAAATGTATTTATCCAAACCCCCAATCTGCCAATCCCATTCCTCCTCTCAACATTTAACTCATCACAACATTACCACATCACCAATCCATTCATCACATCATATCATATCATATATATATATATATATATATATAGTAATTTGTACATACAAGTGATCTTCAACATTTTCCAAAAGAAGACGTACCTTCAATTTCCCATGACATGTTCAGTGTTGATGTTTTGGACCCTTGTTGTGATTTCAATCTACAGCCTACAGGTGTTAATATAATTATGAACCTATCTCATTTTGTGCCATCTGCTACTAACAGAAAACGATAACCATCGCATTCCTAACCTTATTTCATTGCGGATAAACAGAGAAGTTTTTACTAACCTTCAACTTAGTTTCCTCTTTTTTCCCATTATACATATGTTGTCTTCATTACTAAAACACCTTTAAAGAATGAGAGAACAATTAAATATATTCATATTAAAAATAAAACTATATCGAAAGAGCCTTCACCAGAAAAAAGAAGATAGGTTTGTGAGTCTTAGCATGTAGACATGCATGTGAGTTTGAATTTTATCTTGTCCTATTTCTCATTACTAAGTCTCAAAATCTTCCCTGCTGATATTCTGCAGAAAGAAAAACTCAAAATCAGATGGTCCTTATTTGGATATGAAAGCTAAAGTAAATTATTTGCTATACCAAAATAACATTGCTGCTGGTAAGGTGTATACCATATTCTAATCTTCATCTTAAGTATTTGTGTATCAAGTTATATATACATATATGATATATATGTAATCTGTTACCGTTATGGAAGGTCATGAAATGACAACCATGTTTTATAGCATGAATTATATGCGAAATTGAAACATGATAATTCAGAGGAATATGTGAGTGATTCATATATACAGCATCTTTTTCTTTTATCAAGGATTCTACCAATTGATATGTTTCCACAAATAATTAAAATTCATTTTCTTGATCTGTATCTTCAATTTTTAGAAACTTAGATAGTTCTTCTGTTACCCCACCACTCCAATGCATCTCCTTTTTTTTCAATTTTTTCTTGTTATTTGAAAAAAAAAAAAAAGAGATCCAGTATCATAAATAAATAATTGTTCGGATGGAACCTTCTCTTCTACCGAAGATTGGCTGTTGATCTACGATCAGGCCATTATTTTTTTTTCTATTCATTATTATCTTTATTACTATTACCAAATCAAATGACCGGGTTGAAAGGAATTCGCTCTTAAGAATGATTAAATCCTCGAAATGATTGTTCTGATGTATCACATAAATCTTTTGAAATAAAAAAATCAAATAATTCTGTACTTGTTTTACATGAATTATGCATATTCATTCACTATAGGGTAGACTAACAAATTGGTTTACTCATATGATTCTCACAAACTCGGATGAACTAAATTGATGAAAGCTGAATTGGAGAGTTCATAATGGACAGAGAAAATGATATTTATCAACCTCAGCACTGATTCCTCTGGTCCATATTGCAGAGTAAGGACATCCTCTTTCTTTTTATTTATTTTTGTTTGGACTAATTAAGGTAAATAGAGGCAACTCTTGAAATAGATGCATCGTGCATGTTACTTACACAATTTAATGAAATGGTCCATGTGGCCATAATAGGGCGGTGATTTAATGTCCTTGTGAGCAGCTGCAAACATTTAAGTCTATATAGCAAATGCACAATCTGGGCTTTACATACACATACACTAACTAGCAAACTCCAACATTGAACAAAATACATATCATATATTAAACAGGGATCATATGGATCATATGTCAAATCATACATATCATTATCTTAATCTGCCAAGTTAAGTCAACTATATAATCATTGGTGCCTTGGTAAACTATGTGTGACTAACTGACTATGTGTAGTTGATAAAAGTTAAGGATGTGAAAACGATGAAGTAGGAGGAGGTAGGAGCACTTGTAGGTTCTTGTCCCAATCATTTACATAACTTCTGATGTGCCTGCTTCAGAAATATGTATTTATTTTATGATGTCCTTTGATTCTATTCTGCTATACCTGTATGGCTGTTTCACACTTTCACATTCTAATTGGACAAAATAGAAAGTTCCTTTCATATATGATCTGTCTAGAAAACTGACATCCTAGCCTTTAAATTATATGAATGCTGTTATTTTAGTCCCTAGTTTTTTTTAAAAAAAAAATTAGTTTAATCACTGAAAGTTCATAACTCGTTACAAGTTAATCCCTTCATGAATATCCTAGTAGTGTACAACTCAGTTCTTGGAGGGATTAAATTGCAACGAGTCATGCTTTTACAAGAATTAAATCAAATAATTCAAAAATTCAAGGACTAAACCAGTGTCACTATAATTCAAGGGCTAAATTAATAGTTTACTAATTATCCGTCCCACACACAAACATTTTATCAGATTGCAATGCAACGAGCTCGCCTGAGCAAGTGAAAATTCAATAATATGTTGCCAATTTTCACACATAAACTTCCTGTCACCTCAATGTTCTTCCCTTTTGGAGCAAAAACAGAGAAAGAAATGTCACCAGTTATGGAGATGTTTTTTGAAGTGACTGAACTCAAAGGTGGATATCATGCTTGTAAATCCTGTGGAGCTACTGAATTGAATAGTAAGAGGTGTTTATAAGGATTAATTGACTATCTATCTCATGGCTGAGGTAAGAAACAGAGAATATCAGTATCTCTCTTATTGTATCACTAAGTTAAAAACATAAAGAATGTCTTAATCTAACAATTGTTAGGTTGTCTGAAAACATTTCTTTGATCTTTGTTGTGTTTTTTTTCCTCCTCAGTTAAATAACAAGTCTAATGAAGCAATGATCGACACAGCTGAGGTCACTGTGAAGGGTTTTCCTTGTTACCCTTTTCTTCTTTTAGGACTTAAAATGAAATCATCGTCGTCATCACTGTCATTGACAATTCTTTTCTTTGCTTTTATATCACCATTTTTTGATGTCCTTTGCTGCTGCTTCTGTGAACTCTCGGACCTACTTGGTGGCTTCGATGGCGGCTTATAACTCGATGGCGGCTTAGAAGGAGTTCCCGAGCGGATTTCTTTTTGCTTCCTCTGCTTCTTCTCAAATGCTCTCTTAGCTCTTTCAGGAGACAACAATCCATGTTCCATTAACCTGTGGGTTGAGGTATATATGCCAGAGTTAGTAAGTTTGGACTTTGGAACAATGAGAATTTCGATTTTTCGGAAGTATCTTAGTCATCCAATAAGAAGTTAGTAAGTTTGGACTTTGGAACAATGAACAATTATTACTCTAAAAGGAAAAGCAGTAAAGAGCAGTGAGAAAAAAGATAGTCAGAGTTCCATTGGTGTGTGAATCAAAATTTTATCCACATGAGAGCTTCACCACATCTTTAGAATCAAAATTTCCTCTAAGGTTGTTAAATTTTATTTTCATGAATTGCCACAATTTGCATATAATCCTCCATATAGAGTAATATCTATTGACAACTACAACAAAAACCTCAATTGCAAATATTCCTTGCTTTGCTATTGAGGCATTTTGTTGATAATAACCTTTGTATAGATGCAGAGCTTCATTACTAAATCTACACGTCAAAAAGGAACAAGAAAAGAAAAGTGTTTTCTGATTTGCGCCCTTGAAATAACTAAGTTAAAGATAATAACGTTCCTCTTAGCAGACAGACAACCACTTTTATACACATGAAAGGAAAGTCAGGAAGCATCTAGAATTTCTTCAGAAGTCAGATGAGAAGAAATACATAACAAGGCTGTACATACACAGAATTGAGATTGAGGCACTGGATGCAAGAAGAGCCACAAAACTTGCAGTTTAAAAATCAAACTAAGATTCACTGAGCTATGAAATACAGAATTCAACCTCAAGAGATTGTCTAATAATAGAATATGATGTGGTTATTTACTTAGATAAAGTTTCCTACCTTATAAGTATAATATTTTGCTTCATTTCCATAAATAAAACTTCACAAGACTCATGGTGTTTGGTTACTTTTCATTCCTATTAAGGCATCTATAATCAATTATCAAGATAAATGACCCCAATGGGAAAGATTTTCAGTTATTTATCTTTATTTATTTTCAATCCCTACTTTAAAAAACTAGCCCTTTTATTTACTTTCAGTCTGATTATCCAGGAAATTGAGCCTGTTAATCACTACCTTAAAGAAATACACAGATTTTGGCAGGTATCATCATCAGCCTTAGCAACAAAGAAAAAGTCACAAGGTTAACCATACTAGGTGCAATGGCTGGTGGAAATATGAATTATATCAATTCAAATTCAAGTAATTCTCCATTAAGATAATTGACTGAAAGGTCGGAAGTCAGAGATCAGTAAGAAAAAAAGGAAGCAATTTTCACTATAATTTCCCCCTACTCATCTAACTTAGCCAATTAGAAGCCAAGAAAAAATTAGTTATTGGCCAGAGAGTAGCTGTGTAGTGGATTCTATAAACAACGAAAAGTTCCTTGCAATTTCTCCAGATCTACGCAGACAGACAATTTCATTTCTTAGGTAAACAGATACATGTCCAGTTATTCCACAGAACATGTCAATCTTTCTTCATTGACAACAAAAAAAACAAACGAGTCTTTTTGAACTGGAGTGTTATGAAGTCCTCCAGCCTGTTTTAGCATCAAATATTAATTATTCTCTGATGGTATAACTTGTGGAGAGGTTCATAGAAAGTTGCCAATGTCAGGAGAGCTTTCTTTAGAGATAAAAATACAGAACATTAGCAACTGTTATAATTAAGGTCAATAACCAAGAGTGTTGTAACTAATACCAATAGTACAAAATAAAAGAGAAACTTACCAGAATTCTGCCATTTCACTACTTGGTATCTGTTTTGACAGTGACTCGTAGAATATCCTCAGGGGTTCTTTCTGTCAACAAGAACATAAAAAACCACAAGGATGAGTATGATTTGATCAAAATACACAGTCATTGGATTGTAAATTGCAAGAATCATCTGGGTGAATTGAGATTTGAGAACCTCTTCGGGAGGATCATGTTTCTGGCCAGGAAAACTATAGACTTTCTTTTCTCTCACTTTGGTAGTAGTAGTTGATTTCTTTACTGTCTTTGATGAGGATGATGATGATGTTGCTTTTGATTTAACCTTCACATTTTTTCAACAAACAAATTTAGCTCCATGACCATTATCATATTTGAAAATAACACAGAAGGGTTTCAAGTCCCAGAGTTGTATTCTAGAAAACACAGTTCAAATGCAGGTTCAAGTAATCCAACAGCAATAAGATTACCATAGTCAACCAAAACTAGCTAATCAATTGAAAAGCCTAAAAATTCAGACTACCCATATAAGAATATAATGAAACAACACCAACCAAAGGGCGAAAAAGTACACCAAATGAATCTGCAGAAGTGGATTTAGCTCAGAAGTTGAAGATTGATACCTCAGATTTTGTAACAGTAACGGATTTCATCTTTGAATCAGGTGGGTGCTTGCTTGAGCTGTCAATTTTTCTCTTGATAGAAGAAGGATCTATCTTCATCTTCCCCTTTGAAGAACCATCTTGAGCACTTGACTTGAATTTTATCGCAGTGCTTTTGGTATCTGTAGCCATACATACACGCTTTAATCGTCCCTTTCGTCGCCGATTGATTATTTGTTATAGATCCGACCAACCAAACCCTTCGTCTTGCTTAGCCCTTTCATTGAGAAATCTTCATCACCTTTGTCTTTTTTCTCTGGCTCTCGGTGAATCAGAAGAATTAATTCCTCTTCTGTAAAGTTGGTCATAAAAAAATAACATTTTTTATGGTTTCTATTAAATAGAAACGTTTAAAAGTAAAAGCAAAATCAGGTCAGAAAAAAGATAAAGGGGACTTGCCAGTTAATGTTTGTTTAACTGCCATTTTCGGAGTGACGGATAAACAAAGTAACAAACCCACAGTTTTGGTATGATGTACCTGTTCACACGCGATTGCTGCCAGGTGCCAAAAGACGTATATGCCCCGAATATACTTCAGGAAACAGCATCCTGAATTTCTGATGAAAGCTAAAAATCGGCGTGAAAGATGGATGAAGGATTTTGGACCCTCTTGTTATCGGACGGTGGAGAATTGAAAGAACAGATATGTAGGGTGGGGATGTCTTCTTCTTCGTAACTTCTTTTCACGGACTTTCACGTGAGCGGTGGTCGGAACACGTGTTCAAATATTAATATGTGCTTGCTGATATTTCAACACTGGCAGCTATTCTCATGCAAATACGTGTAATATTTTTTATTCTTAAAAAAAATGGCCCAAATGCAATTTTGATTTCTTATTTTTTAGTCCTATTTTTTTGGTCCTATTTTTTTTTTCCTTCTAACATGTGTCTTAAAGTTAAGGTTATGGCACATGTTAGATAAATCTTTTTTTTTTTTCAAAAGTTTCACTTTTTGGTTACAACGACTGAATTTGATTATATATTTCTCATTTCAAGTCTGATTGAGACGACTCTAAAATTACGTATTATTTTTTATGAGTCATTTCTTTGATCAGTTGAAACTTTCAAACAAAAAGAAAATCAAATTGGGCTCCAAAAGTAAGTTGCTTGTGCCATAGTCAAACAAACGAAATTGGTTGTATCTCTCACGTTTTGAGTCTTATTGCGACGAATTCGAATTTACAGGTTACTTTTGATGAATCATTTTTTTTTCTTAGTTGGGAACCTAAGCAAGTGAAGTCAAATCAAGTTCGAAAGTGATTTTTTATAATTTTTCACTTTTTGGTTCCAAAACAATTTTGGGAGTCGATTTGATTTCATTTGTTGATAGTCCCAATAAGATAGAAAAAAGACTTATCAAGAGTAACACAAAGCTTCGGACTCGTTACAATTGGGCTTGAAACGAGAGAGATATGATCAACTTCGTTTTTTTTACTGTGAAACGAGTGATCCACTTTTGGAGCCTAATTTGAATTTATTTACTGACAGTCTCAACTCTCCTCAACTGAACAAAGAAAATAGAGTAAACTAACTTCCCGGTCCCTGAATTTTGGATGTAGTGACAGATAGGTCCCTGAATTTTATGCGTTGTACTAACTGGTCCCTGAAATTTGCAAACGCCTAACTAATTGGTCCCTCCGTCATATTGGCGTTACAAAAAAGCTGACGTGGCCATAAGGACACTGATATGTCCCGTTATGTGCTAACGTGTCCCGTTATGGCCACGTCAAATCCCGTGATGTTCAAAAAAAAAATTGAGCCACGTCAGATAAATAACCACACATCAGCATTTTTAAAGTGCACTTTGCGGTCCCTGACCCATTTTTATTCTATTATTCTCAATTCTCTCACTTTTTCATCATCTTCATTCATTTTAGTCCCAAATCCTCAAAATAAAATTGTAAAGTGTCCCAAAATTCTTCCAAACATTTCAATTTAGTCTTTAAACCCTAAAAAAAATTTGAGTTGAGCAATTAGGTCCCTGACCCATTTTTATTCCATTATTCTCAATTCACCCTCTTTTCATCATCTTCATTCATTTTAGTCCAAAA
>QANZ01014868.1:18101-70346 GCA_003254925.1 Chamaecrista fasciculata | reverse complement strand
AGGAAGGTGAAGAAGGTTGGTGTCGGCTCTTGTAGGGTTTTTTGTGGGAGAAGAAAGCTAGAGGAAGGAGAAGCATAGGATTTAGTTTTGAAATTTACATTTTAGTTTTTAAAATTGTCTTGAAATTATGTTTTGGTTCCTCTCTCTTTTAAATTGGGATTCAAACATATAGAAAAATAATAACTAGGTTTTAAAATGATATTAAAGTAGTGTTTTAGCCCCAAGTGAAGGGTGAAATTTTATGGATTTATGTTAAATTGGGATTTATGTAGTGTTTTAGCCTAAAGGGTGAAATATTAAAGTAGTGTTTTACCCTAAAAAAAAATTAGGGATTTATGTTAAATTGGGAAGATGAAGAATTAAAAAAAAATTAAGTTTTAGGGATTTAGGGTTTAGGGGTTTAGTGGTTAGAGTTTGGGGTTTAGGGTTTTTAATATTTTTAAAGACTAAATTGGAATGTTTGAAAGGATTTTGGGACACTTTATAATTTTATTTTGAGGATTTGGGACTAAAATGAATGAAGATGATGAAAAAGAGGGAGAATTGAGAATAATGGAATAAAAATGGGTCAAGGACCTAATTGTTCAACTCAAACCTTTTTTTTAGGGTTAATGGTTTAGGGTTTGGAGTTTTGGGTTTTAGAATTTAGGGTTTTAAATATTTTTAAGGACTAAATTGAAATGTTTGGAAGAGTTTTGGGACACTTTATAATTTTATTTTGAGGATTTGGGACTAAAATGAATGAAAATGATAAAAAAAAGGGGAAATTGAGAATAATAGAATAAAAATGGGTCAGGGACCGCAAAGTGCACTTTAAAAATGCTGATGTGTGGCTATTTATCTAACGTGGCACAATATTTTTTTTTTTTGAATATAACGGGATCTGACGTGGTCATAACGGGACACATCAGCGTCCGTTATGGCCACGTCAGCTTTTTTGTAACACCAATATGACGGAGGGACCAATAAGTTAGGCGTTTGCAAATTTCGAGGACCGGCTAGTATAATGCGTAAAATTCAGAGACCTATCTGTTACCGTGTCCAAAATTCAGGGACCGGGAAATTAGTTTACTTAAAGAAAATACTAGTCAAGAATAACAAGTGACTTCAAACTCATCGTAATCGAACTTAAAACAAGAGAGATATAATCATTTTCAGTTGTTAGGACCAAGAAATGAAACTTTTAGAAAAATTTTAGAACAAAAATCACAAGAAAAAAATATATATAGGGTTAGATTGTAATTTACCTCAAAAATAAAAGACCAAAATTGTACTTTTAACATGAAAATATCAATTATAGAGTTGCCGAGTTCGAGCTAGATTTTTTCCAATTATAAAGAGATTGAAATTAAATTTTATCCTAATTAATTCATAGTGTCTACGCGAATTTACTTTCTTCACTTGCAATAATACTTTGAAAGAAAATGGTGGAATCTTATTACTTACCATGCTCGGAACCATAAAGATTTATTTCTTCACTTGGAATAATAATTTGAAAGAACATGGTGAAATCTTATTACTTACCATTCTCAGAACCATTAAGATTTATTTCTTCTTTTTTTTACCAAAGTATAAATCATATCTTTTGCTCAGTTTCTAATTTAGTCATGTATCTTTTTTTGTTGCGATTTTGGTCATATATCTTAAAAGAATGTCCCAATTTCAGTCCTATATCATTTTTGATCCCATATCTTTTAGTTAAGTTGCACAATTAGTTCCATATTTTTACAAAAGGATCAACTAATTTTTGTAAAGACATGAAACCAGTTTAAAGATATAAGTCCAATTCTGAAATTAACACAAAATATAAGACCAAATCTGCAACAAAAATAAAATATAAGACTAAATTGGGACCTAACTCAAAGATATGAGACCAAAAATGCAACAAAAAAAAATATTAGATCAAATTCAGAACTGAGCAAAAGATATGAGACCAAATTTACGCTTTAACCTTTTCTTTTTAAAGTTCTGGTTCTTATTTATTTGAAAAATATGACAATAATCTGTAGACCATTTGGTTGGAATTACATCAACCACTCGGTTCTTTGTTCAAAGCTTTGGGAAATCTAAAGAAAGTATTTTTTAATGTGAACCCAATTTTCAAGAAGGCAGGCATTGGTGTAAAAATGCATTTTCTTTACTTACCTACACCTCTTTATCATATTGCTCTTGTTTCACCTGTTAACTCGTGGGATCCACTCAACATCAAGTTGTGAATTCTACGTGCTACATTTTTCTATATAAAAAAAATACTACAAAATGATTATCAGTGTCTTGTTTGGAAAAGCCTATTGTACCAAATTGAATGAAGAATCATATGGAACAAATCATACTTTACAGGCTCAGCATGCCAAAGAAAATGCTCTTGTACTTGTTTCACCCTCTTGTGCATCTCTAAGTACCTCTCCTCTGATATGGACAGAAGTATGTTCCTCAAATTAGGGATATCTTCCTCCGTCACAAACACAGCGAAAGATTCCCAGTTCAAAACCTCAAAGAATGGAGGCACAAAGTTGTCTGATAATATAACTGGAACACACTCATAGAGTATAGCCTCAACCACACGTGGGCTATTAACTTCATGACCTCTAGCACAGATACAATATTTGCTGCTCTTCATTGGTTGCACATAGTTTGCATTGCCTTTCGCATATGGCAATGGACCAGAAATTTTCATGTCAGGTTCTTTGTTTTCCCAGTGTTTCAACAGAATAGGCCGAAGATAACCATGCATACCCCCTGCAAAGAAAGCCAGGATAGGCCTCTGGGAAGGAGGGTTTCCCCCCATATTTTTGAGAGGATTATCAGCTGAGACCACATAAGTTTCCGCAAGAGAAACATCTTTTCCTATCTTGAATCCTACTTCAATGTCCGCGTTGCAGAGCGCTCTGATGCTGTTAAGCATGCGGCCGCGTGTTTCTGCAGGAGCCTGACAAATGGCACTTGTTAGTTAACTGGCAAAAAATGCTACCAAAAAACAAAGAATTTGTGATTTGGCAATAGTTGTGCATGTGTGCCATGAGTGAAATATTGAAGTTCATCAGAAATTGTAAAATTCTGGGAAAAAAAATGGGAAAGAATAACAGTATATGAATCAAAAACTGGCGTAAGCATAGAGAGCATACCCAATCATGGCAAGCAACAACAAAGTGATCTGTTCCGTTAGTTCTATTCCAGAAAGGATATTTCCCAATAATCTTATCCACATAGTTTTTCATGTACTCAATTAAGTTTGAGCGTCTATGTGAGTTGCGTACATATAGTGTTAACTGCAGCAATCTTGAACTGAAAGGTATGTAAAATAAGTGAGCCTTCCCAGGGTCTTGGGTCGTAAACTGTTTGTTTGCCTCCATTAGCTTCATAAACCATCCTTCAGATGCATATATTCCATCCAATAAGTACTCATGGAAAATTGGTTTATCTCCATCCTGGTAGATGTAAACTTTCAGCATCTTCTCCATTAATTCGTAGCTCCTGCAGATGAATTGAATACATTTCTTTCAAGAGGATATGAACAGACGAAACTCTTAATTATAGGAGCACAGAGAGTCATAGACACTACATTAAACAGAGTTCCACTCTCTAATCTCTTCAGTTGATTCCAATATGCTCTCTCCATTTTCCACTATCAATTTGTTGCATGTGCTAAGAAAAAACACCTAGCGTAGAAATGACACATTGATGCATAGTTTGTACTCAAAAGTTATCTTACATCAAATGCTACCTGCTTCAACTATTACACACTCAAAAATGTAAAGAGGTTGTAGAAAACATCAACAACAGTGCGGTTAGACCCAGAATCGTTGGTAGAAATTAATGCACTTATACCACCAGATGTTAAACAGAAGTTTTCCCATCTAATCACATTGCAATGATTAGGCTCCAATATAGAATTTGTGCCAGGGAAAATGATAAATGCTTATGATACCTTTTGAACATGGAGGCGTTCCTATAGATAGGTGAATTGAGTCTTGAATCATTCTCAATGATGGGGGCATTTTCAATCTCTGATCTCGCTTGCAATATTTCCTGATCAACACCTGAAGACTTTCTCGGATCCTACAAGACATCATAGACAAATAGATGAAGAAGAAATCTAAAATCTATCGACATAAATCAATCCACACATTCTGACTTGATCCATGATAAGGTGTATATATACCACTAACTGGGATGAAGCATGACTTTGCTGCAGCAGTATGTTCATCTCTGATAATGAAACTACTTTAGACGGTCGTTTCTTCGAGCTCTTTGAAGAAGAACCTGGCTTTCCATTACCCTGTGAAGAAGAACCTGGCTTTCCATTCTTTTCAGTTGGGTCCTTTGCATCTGATTTCACAGAAGTTACAATGGAAGTGACAGATATCATAGGACTTCCTGATTCAGTTTTCGAATCTATCGATGTTACATTGGGTAATGATGCCATAGGCTGTGGTGCAAATGAGGGAGGTTCAACTTCAACCCCTTGAGAATTAGTCAAGTTAACATTTTCTTTCTGGACACTGTTTAATGGCGAACTGACATATCTAGTTGTAGAATTCTTAGCATATTCATAGGCATCAGGACTAGGACTACTAGCCATGGCATCAAATGTATTGTTGTTACCTTCTAGCTCAGAACTAACTCTAGATGTTTCCATTTGGGAACTACTAATCTTGCCAAAAGATGGAATCAGAGAAGACAGCATTTTACTATACGGAAGTTCAGTATACTGAACTACTAAAACCAGAGCCACTATTACTCCTAATAATGACAGTAGCCTCCTGGTTTCAGCTTGACAGAGAAACCTATATCCCCGATCCATGTCGCAACTACAGAAAGAAGTAACACAATATGATGCAATTTTACCCTAGCATAATCAACATTGTTCAGAAAAGCCGTGATGAATCACAAAGATCTGCAATTATAATTCAAACGCAGTTCTTAGATAAGGGTTTCAATAAGAACGAGCGTGGAGGAGAGTTAAATAGACAGACCTTGTGTACGGGCTTCGTTGTTGATGAAGAGCTACATTGAATGATTCATCGATTGAAAAAGAAGAGGAACATTTGTCGTAACCATTGGGATAATCAATCGACTTGAGCGAATCGAGAAATGAATGATTGGAGTGATTTCAGAAGAGAGTGAAATTATTAATTAATTAAATTCTTTTTTCTTTTTTAATTTTTCTGTTCACTAACTTCGGCAACATGCTATGGGAAAAACAGGACAAAGCTATAACCCGAAAATTGACAGACGAAATAGAATCGAATCAGTATTGCAGATCAGATTCCAGCCACGGTGAAAATCTAGATGCGTTATTGCGTTTACACTTTCCGGGAAAGAGAAAAAAAGAAAACGCGTTTGCAAATTTTACAAAGCAGCTACGTGATTTCGGCCCAGTTCGTTTCCGTTTTGATTATAATCTTTTTAATTATAATCNTATGAGTTAAAATTTAAGTTTCTTTTTTTTTATCAATTTTACATTATATATTATTAGCCACGTAGATTATATCGTTAATATTTTACTAAAGTAGGAGCAAATAATAAAATTGACCAAAGTATAAAATATTAGGGATGATCTGTACGCAGCCGAATTAGTACTTTTGCCTTCTTGCCTTCTTATACGAAAGAATAAAGAACTTGGAACCATTTGCAATTATACAATTCATTCACAAGTCACAGCGCAACAATTGACAAAGAATCGTTTATTTACACCAATCAAGCCTCATGATCTGTACACAGTACTCGAATGAAATGATAAACATATAAATAAATACATGAGTATACCAAAATTTGTGAACTATATATCAACCCAGTACATCTATTATCTATCTGTCATCGAGAGATTGCGTTGAAGACTCTGTTATACCAAACAGAATGAAGTATCATGTGAAATATATCATACTTGTGAGGCTTGGCGTGCCAAAGGAAATGTTGCTGTACCTTTCTCACCCTCATCTGCATCTGAAGATACCTCTTTGCAGGTATAGAAATCAGTATATTCTTCAAATTAGGAATGTCCTTCTCCATCACAAAAACAGCAAAGGATTCCCAATTCAAAACCTCAAAGAAAGGAGGTACGAAGTTGTCTGATATGATGACAGGAACACATTCATAAAGAATGGCTTCCACAACTCTTGGACTATTGACTTCATAGCCTTTGGCACAAATGCAATACTTGCTGCTCTTCATGTACTGAATGTAGTTCCTGTCTCCCTTGGATTTCGGCATTTTCGCGAAGATTTTCATGTCGGGATCTTTGTCTTGCCAGTGCTGTAACAGAATTGGTCTGACATAACCGTGCATGTTGCCTGCGAAGAATGCGAGGGTTGACTTTTTGGAAGCTGACTTTCCTCCCATGTCTCTGGTGGGGTTTTGGTAATTTCTGATGTATGTTTCAGGGAGAGATACGTCCTTCCCAAACACAAAGCCTTCTTTCACGTCTGTGTTGCATAGGGCTCTTATGCATTTGGCCATCTTCTCCTTTGTTTCCCCAGGTGCCTGCAGATTTCATTGTTGAATGAATCTAATTACATTCTCTGATACAAGAAGACAATTATAATAATTACAAGCAAACCTACTTTTTGTTGCATGTATTTGCCTTAAAACTAAAATTTAATCTTTCAATATTAGAAATATACTTTCAAAAATGCTTTTTTTGTCCTCAAACTTGACATCAATTTTCAATTTCTTCCCAAAAGTTTCACATTTTAATTAATTTTATCCTTTTCCCTAATTTCGTCAAATGACTTAACCACAAATTCTATGTGGGTATATTTTTAAGGGACATTTTTTACAGTGAACCCACATTTTGGGGACATATTTGATTACACTTAAATTTTAGGGACACATTTGATTATGAATCTTAAAAAATAAGAACAAGATGTTGGAGTATACCATCAAGTCATTTGATAAAGTTAAGACAAAGGATAAAATCAGATAAAATAGATAGCAAACAAACTATAAGGGCGAAATTGAAAATTGATATAAAATTCAACTATGGAAAGGTAATTTTGCCTAGAAAAGAAATTAGAGCTTGAGAAGCATACATACCCAGTCATGGCAAGCGACAAGAAAATGATCAGATCCTGAGGTTCTGTTCCAGAAAGGATGTTTGGTGGCAATCATGTCCACATAATTATTCAGATAGTGCTTTAGGTTGTTGTGATTGTGTGAGTCTTGTACATAAAGGGTTTCTTCTAGCATTCGAGAACTAAAAGGTAAGTAAAAGAGGTGAGCCTTCTTTGGATTCTTAGTGACGAATCTTTTATTAGCTTCCATGAGTCTCATGAACCATCCTTCAGAAGCATATATTCCTCTGAGAAACGGAGAATGCATTATGGGTTTTTGTCCTTCTCTGTATACATAGACTTGAAGTCTCTCTTCCATTATGTCATAACTCCTGAAATTTAGACAGTGGCAACACCATTGAGTACAAGGTAACTCAAATGAACCATGATACTATTCTCTTGAGGACATCCTCAATCTAATATTTGCTTCAAACATTTAGAACAAGGCACAGATTTTACTAAACTGTAATTTGATTACTCTGTTTTTTTTCTGAGACACTCAGACTTTATCAGTCATTTAGACACTCTCAAACATGAAGAAATCAAGACAATGTTGTTTATTGAAGAAGCGCCATAACATTAGAAGAAACCCAAAAGGTAGAACCTATTTTATTAGAATGGTAAATAGAGATTGTTCCATAAGGATCTATCAGTCATTTTTATCTGGAAAAATTTCACATACCAGCAACTATACAAGTAGAAATTTTACTTGTAGAAAATACTTCCAAATCCTTTTTAGTTTATAGAAAAATCATGATCACTAGAAGATAGATACCTCTTGAACATGGAAACATTTCGATAGAGGGGAGCGTATAGACTTGGATCGTTCTTTATGATTGGTGCATTTTCAATCTCTGATCTGGCCTGCTGTAGTTCTTGATCAACTGCAGAATACCACCGGGGCCTCTGTAAGAAAAATAAAAGAAAGCAGCATAAGAAGCATAAATATTAGATGGCAAAAATTCTACTGGTTATTAAACTAAATATAATGAAAGTTCATATATATATATATATATATAGGTATATACCATAGAACGATGTGACACTTGGCTCTGAAGCAATAACTTGTTCATGTCAGAAATTGACAATACACCTGATATTGGCATAGTATTGACATGGTTATGTTGTCTAAGATTTTCATTCTCCATGGAACTTGTTATGTTGTCTTTCAAAACCGAAGGCACAGCAATGAGAGAAGAAGAATTCTGGCTCACTACTATATTCACATGGTGTTCATCATTCTTGGTGGGACTAGTTATGTTTTCTTCCCTCCAAACAGAAGGCACGTTGGAGTCATGTGACAAATCCGGACCTGGAGTAGTAAAATTTGTAGGAGGACTATTTGATGGAATTTGATATGTTGGTGGAGGTATTACGGGAGAAACAAAAGGAGAATCAGCATTATTTGAACTTCCAGACTTAACCCATGTAATGTTTTTGTCTCCAGAAATGCTTGTGGGATGTTTTTCCTCGGATGTTCTAGTTTCATTAGCTATGTTAGGATTCAGAATTGTGACATTATTGTCAGATGTTTGAGAGTTTGATGTTGGATCTGCTGTCTGGAAGCTTCCTCTTTCTACTACGGGAGTTTTACTGGTAGAGAATGGAAAGAATAGGAAGTAATTACCAAATGGAAGTTCGATGAATTGGAATGCTAAGATCACTGCGAATGTGAACCCTATGAGCCACAGCAATCTCTTGGTTTCCAGATGAAATAAGGACACAAATTCTTGACCCATTTTGACAATATTTCTTAATTACGCTCACTTGACTCCGCCACACCATGTATGTTCTGTAAATTACACAACAATAAATCAGGGAGAACGAGATAAACGAATTCAATGCAATCCACAGTTAAAGCATTATAATTTACAAGAAAAAAAAAAAAAGAAAGAAAGATTTCATGCTGGCCTAAATCACAAGTTTTGAAAAGTACAGAACAAAGCAGGGACTCATCGAAACGCAACCTTAATTCTTACAATCTTACCGACAACCGACCCAGCGACAAAGTAATAGTGGTTTACCAAGACATGAAGCAAGACACAGGCTCGATGATTCTGATGATAACTATATGCAAAACCGAGGCCAATTCTCATTCAGCAAACACTTTTTATATCGAAAGGAGTGAAAATGATAAGGTCAAAGAGAACCGAAATTCAAGAATCAAGACAGTTTGCGAAGAAAACAAAAGAAAGCATACAGGAAGGGAGGAAGTGGTAACTTTACCAATAGCGATCAAACAAACAGGAAGGAAGATTCTTTGGGAATTATTACTAGAAACATGGTTAACTAACTAGGATAGGGTAAAGTGCCAGCTTGCAAATTAGATTAGATTCCAATAAGTGTTTAATTATCTTGTACCTTTATTCCAAGCACTTTCTGAGGAACCAAACAGGGGGTTACTTGATTATTCAGAGAAAGAGAGAAAGAAAAGACACAAAGTACCTGGCAGTGAGTGGCACATAGGAATATGATAGAAACGGAAACAGAAACAGAAGGCTCCGTTCACGAATTTTGAGCTTTCAATTGCGAAAAACGTGACCATAATTTATATGTTTAAAGCTTGAAGAGTGAAAGTATTGAAGCAGAAGGTGTTTTTCTTTTTTGCCTGAAGGAGAAGGTGTTGAACTTAATTGTGCTCAGCGCCAGCCAACACATTGAATTTGACTTTCTAATCATCAATGCATTCATTCAATTCATGGTTTCATTTGTCTCCATCCACGAGCTCCCACGCGCTAAGTCCAACACCAAACTCTGCCATGCCATCCCAATTACTGTGTCTCTTTGCTAGAGCTGTCAAAGTGGCCCACCACGAGTTACGGCTCACGCGGGCTAAAATTTCTGATGAGTCAGGATTATGCCAACCCGGCTCACCAGATGGTGAGCCGGGTTGGCTCACTTAACCTATCAAAATTTAATTTTTTTTTTTAAATTCAATGTACATTTTTCCCAACCTGTTTTTTTTTAAAAAATAAATTCAAACAAATCTAACTCTTGGCATTGTTCTTGAAGTGTTGTAAAATACATGGAAAACTCCACACATGCTAATTTTCGTTCCAACCTATTGTGTTTTTGGCCTGAGACTATAGCTGTCAAAATGGGTTCCAACCCGTGGGTTGGACCCGTTTAACCCGCAAAAATGATGAGCCGGGTTGATGCAATCTTGGCTCACCAATAATTTTAACCCGTGTGGGTTGGCTCACCTAACCCGCAAGCCATGGTGAGCCAACCCGGCGAGTTGGTGGGGTAGCTCACCAACCCACCATGTAAAAAAAAAATTAATTCTAAAATTAAAAAACTAATAACTTAATTTCATTTTAAGCCTTCCACTAACCCAAATTACTCTTGACATCTCACTTTTCATATTCACTCACAAAAAGTCACAATAACTCTTAGTTGCCCTCTCTCTCACTCTCTCTCTCTCACTTTGCTTTTGCATTTTAAGAGTTGGCCTTGACTTTTGTATTGCAATTTGCAATATTTGATGAATTAAATAGGTCTCAGGCCAAAAACACAATAGGTTGGAACGAAAATTAGCATGTGTGGAGTTTTCTATGTATTTTACAACACTTCAAGAACAATGCCAAGAGTTAGATTTGTTTGAATTTTTTTAAAAAAAAAAAACAGGTTGGGAAAAATGTACATTGAATTAAAAAAAAAATTTAAATTTTGGTGGGTTAAGTGAGCCAACCCGGTTCACCAAGATGGTGAGCTGGGTTGACATAATCCTGGCTCACCAGAAATTCTGGCCCGCGTGAGCCAGCCCGCGTGAGCCGTAACCCGTGGTGGGCCAACCCGTGTGAGCCGGGTTGACCCACTTTGACAGCTCTACCTGAGACCTATTTAATTCATCAAATATTGCAAATTGCAATACAAAAGTCAAGGCCAACTCTTAAAATGCTGAAGCAAAGTGAGAGAGAGAGAGAGTGAGAGAGAGGGCAACTAAGAGTTATTGTGACATTTTGTGAGTGAATATGAAAAGTGAGATGTCAAGAGTAATTTGGGTTAGTGGAAGGCTTAAAATGAATTTAAGTTATTAGTTTTTTAATTTTAGAATTAATTTTTTTTTACATGGTGGGTTGGCTTCAACCCACCAACTCGCCGGGTTGGCTCACCATGGCTTGCGGGTTAGGTGAGCCAACCCACACGGGTTAAAATTATTGGTGAGCCAAGATTGCATCAACCCGGCTCACCATTTTTGCGGGTTAAACGGGTCCAACCCACGGGTTGAAACCCATTTTGACAGCTCTACTCTTTGCAGTAGTCTCTACCTCTTTAATTTTTTCGTTTCATAATTTTACAAAAAAAAAATATTTTTTACTCTTTAAAATTATAAAAACCTCTAAATAATTAAAATATATAATTTAATCTTTAAAATATCATAAATGTTAATAGTTTAATCTTTAAATCATATTTTAAAAAAAATTAATATAAATGGACGGAGATTAAAATTAGGCCAAAGTCCTATTTTGGTCCCTCTGTTATGCTCATTGTTCCAAATAGGTCTTTTAGTTATTTTTCGTTCCATATTGGTCCCCCAGTTATTCAAAACTTGTCAAAGTTGGTCCCTCTAATGTTTTCCATCCATTTTTCCATTAAAAAAAGAAGAAAAATAAACTTTCATCCCCAAAAGTTTTATTTTCTTATATTAAGGTCCTTTTCTTTTTATAAAGGATCAAAACATAAGAAAATTAAGTAAATTAAGATTTAAAGTGAATTTGCCCAAAACACAAAAGCTCTCTCTCTCCTCGTATCTCTTCCACCCGAACATCCTTCTCTCCTCCTCCCCACCACACCGCACCTGCATCCATCATCAATCAATTTAATTCCTTCATTCGCAAACTCAACAATTCAATCGAAAACATCCATAACCAGAAATCAAGATTCAGAGATAAACCACACATAAAACAACAAAAACAAAAAGTTTGATATTGATCTGTTTGTAACTTCCCTAAATTTCCAATCGATCCTCTCTGATTTCCCTAAAATGGCTCAAAAACCCTATTGCGGCGGACAAAAAGGCCTTCCCTCACGAACCCTATGACTCGGAATCGTGAAATGCCTAATCCTCCCTTCTTGTTCCCTCAAATACCCTTCGCACAGAAACGCCTTCGAGAATATATCCTCCACACGCCTATCCACATCGTGCACGAACACATCGGTATCGCCTTCTTCCCTGTTTCTCGCCATCAATCCTGCCGTCGAAGTACCCCGTCGGCGCGTCCACCATTATCACATCCCACTCCACATCGAACACCTCGCTCGGAAATCCCTTCAGCGCCAGATCGCACTTCCAGAATCTCGGATCCGTCACCGTCCGGCAATTCTCGTTCGCCGTCGCGACTCTCATTAGCTCGTCGGCTTGATGGAGTGACCAATGCCACAGATCTGATGGGGTTTCTAGGTATAATACGAAGAGAGAGAGAGAGAGAGAGATTGATTTTGTGTTTTGGACAAATTCACTTAAAATCTTAATTTACTTCATTTTCTTACGTTTTGATCATTTTATAAAAAAGAAAAGGACCTTAATATAAGAAAATAAAACTTTTAGGAATGAAAGTTTATTTTTCTTCTTTTTTTAACGAAAAAATAGATGGAAAACGTTAGAGGGACCAACTTTGACAAGTTTTGAATAACTAAGTGACTAATATGGAACGAAAAATAACTGAAGGACCTATTTGGAACAATGAGCATAACATGGGACCAAAATAGGACTTTGACCTTAAAATTAAAAAGTAGTTTAAATTCATGAACTTGTCATTATAATAATCAAATTTTAATTCTCGTCTTGTCATTTTATTCTTTTGGAGTTTGCTTTAAAAAACTCTATTGCGTTGGCTCTTGTTTTTCCACTATCAGATGAGACCGTGTATGGTCTGATTTAATGTATTTTCTATTTTAATTTTTTAAAATTAAATAAAACAAAAAGAGAAAAAGAAAGAAAAAATCAAGTGTTTAGTAATAGAAAGTTTCATAGCATTATCCTATCCTTTTTTAGGAGTTTTACGACCAAAGTTGATTGTGCAGAAAAGTTCGGATCACTGTAGCGACTTTTGGAAAAGAAAAAGAAAACCGCCATAAGAGTCAGAAGAATTTTAGTTCTCGACTTCTCGTCTTACAACTCCAGTTTCCACTGTCTTCTCATATGAAATATTTATGGTTTCCTACAAAATTAGAGATTTAGTGGTACTAAGACCATTTTCATTACATAACTTAAGCTACAGTGCTATATAGATGTTTGTTTTCCAATTATAAAGTCATTACAAAAATATCACTTTATTACAAACTCATTTCATTACATATTTCATATTCAATTACTAACATACCCCTACTCAAATACCTATAATTACCTATACACTAATACAAATATAAAAAAACTATTTAGCAAAATAGTAATTTTCAATACCCTCATTTATTACACTTACAACTTTCTCTCTCCACTCATCATTTTTTCTTTTTTCTTCCTCTTTTTCTTATTCACCCCCTCTCTCTCACATATATATTTTATAATTATAATATATATATATATACATTTCGGCCAAAAATATATATATATATACATATTATAATAATATAATGTGTATATATATTTTAACATATATATATATGCCACACACTCACGTATTCATATATATAATATAATAATATATAAATATTTTTTATTTTATAAATATATTATATTATACTATATATAATTTATAATTTATATTAATTTAAAATAAAATAATTCAACTCATGTTATTTACATTTTAGTCCATGATATAAAATATATAATTCAGACGCCAAAAATATACATTTTGGTCTCTCCTCCAGTATATATATGGGTATACGAGAGAGGCAGATAGTGGAAGAAGAGTGGATGGTGCGATGTGCTCATGCGTGAAGATCAACGGTCATATTATTACCCGCAAAAAGACAAACCGTTTTGATTAATATATAATTTTTGGTCCCACATTTTTTTCGTGGATAACATTTTGGTCCTTCAATTTATTTTTTGGAGGAAAGTTTGCAATATAGAAACCCAATCGTTGATGAATGCAATTTTTTACGGGTCAAGAGATATATTTCACTTTCGTAAGGACCGATTCGTTCAATTTATATAAAATCATAGACCAAATGGTAGGTTTTTAAAAATTTTCATGTTATTTACATTTTGGTCCTTTCATTTCATTACATAATACTACTCCAACCTTCATTACAAATATTCACATCTAGCACAAATTCCGAGACAATTTCATTACCATTTCATTTCATAACCACCACAACCAAAAAGTCAAAATATTATTTTTTTTATTTCTATCTATTTCCATTATCAATTATCAATTCTACTCCTATACAATTTTAAAAAACTCATATATTTATTTCAACCAACCACAATCATTACATACCCTTTTTCATAATTTCACATCCTATTTTTTCATTACATCTTAAACTAATCCAAACACTATTTTCATTACATAATTTTCTCATTACCATTTCATTACATAAAATCATCATTTCATTACCTACTTCTAATCCAAACACACCCTAAATTTAATACTAGGATTCGAATCAACCCGTGCTGGACCCACTTAAACACTTTTCAGGGTTATTAAATTAAAGGTATGCAAAGTTTGATTATTGACATGATGTAATTGCTGTGGTATAATTATAGTCATTGATATAATTTAATGTTGAAAAATAATAAAAAATAATAATTTTTTCAACTCATCAAAACTATGTATGGAGTCACATCATAACTAACTCTTCCACATGTCATTATATTATTGGCTCATAACTCATTGCATCTCATGTCAAGAATTAAACTTTACATTATACAGTTATCCATTAAATTAAACCCTCACTTATTATTAGTATGAATTTACGATTTCTTCTTTTGTGTTCTTGAATTAGAAGACGTCTGTCTTGGGCAGTACGCGAACGTTACGTAATAAAATAGAACCAAAAAAAATAAAGAAAGAAAGCATCTTTTGGTGGTGTTAGATGAGATAATATTCTTGGCTTGTGCCACATGAAATGTCCTATTATTGTCATTTTTATTGTTTTTGATTTTGGTGGGTCCTAACTCCTATATTGTAATTCATTAATCTGTCATGTACCATGATGCTCTTCTTTTATTCATGCCATAATGCCATATCACAAGAAGGTGATTGACTATTATATGATTATTGTTCCTTTTTGTATTATAACAAAAATGATTGTTCCTTTTTATTTCCGGATTTTTAATTGTGTTTTGTATTGGTATATTGGCCTGGTATATGACGTGCGCCTTTTCTTTTTTATGCTATTCTTTAAAATATGGATAATTAAAACAAAATGTGCATATCAAGATAATGTCTGGATATTAAATCAATACAAGAATTATTAAATTATGGAACCGTTTGGTACACGACTTGAAAAAAAAATTTTAGATTAGGAGTTCCGGCATAGACTAATCTTGTGTTTGGTACGAGGATTAAAAAATTAGTCCCGAAAATATTGTATTCCTAGGAGTAGCATAATTTCTTAAAATAGCTATTTATTAGTCTAATCTCATGGGATGAGATTATTTAGTCCGCCTAAAATAACTAATTTACCCTCATTAAACTTAGCTAATTAAATTTTGTTTTACAAACTCTTTTCATCTCTCATCTAATTTTATTTTCTATGTCAAACCTAACTAATTAAGTTTTATTTTGACAATTATAGTTATATTTTGAGCAATAATTTTTTAGAATATTTTTTAATTTTAAGAATTATGACATTATTTTTTAAAATCGTATTTTCTTGATAAATCATAAATGATGTAAAAACAAAGAACATTTTTTCAAAGTTTTCTTATTAATTATTTTGGAAAATTTTTGCATTTGATAAGTTATTATTTGAGAATAAAAAGTCCAGGGTGTATTTGGAAAAATATCAAATATTCCTAGGATTATCAAAGTTGAACCAAACACAAGATTGTAATATTCATAGGAATATTGTAAAATAATTTCATGACTGTTTTAACTCATACCAACAGATATTTTTATATTTCCGAGAATCATATTTTTGGGAATCACATTCTCGGAATATAATTTCCGAGAATGAAAAAATAATCTGTGTACCAAATACCTCCTATCTTATTAGTTTTGGGTTTGAGTACAAAAGATGGATCAGACTAATTTAATATATTAGAAATGATTAAAGTTTTAAAGATTACGAAATTTAGGGGATCAAATGTTAGAAAAAATGTTTTTTTTTTCCAAATATCAGAATGAAAAATATATCATGTTTTATTCACAAATTTTAGTGGTTACAGGAATTAGGAGATCAAATCATGTAAACTATTGGCTGTAACCACGAGTCAAAAGACAAGAGGTGAAGTGTGGCGTGGTCAACAGTATTACTGATTGAATTAAGTGACAACATAATAAATGGTAGAGATTTGCTTTAAAAGCTCCTTTGCTATTTTTTTTTTTTTTTAAAAAAACCCTTTGCTTTAGTCATCCATTTTTTTACCATTAGATCAACTTGTATATTGTGTGAAGAATAAATTCTTCTTCTTTTTTTTTTTCATGATGGGACTGTAAAAGAGAAAGACACAAATGGAGTGTATGATAGCATTGCCTTTTTTTTTTTTTTTTGTCAAAAACATGAGTATTTCATTTAGCACAAGGTTATATATTATGCAGACTAAATAAGATATAGATTGTTTATGTTATGGAGACTAAATAAGATATAGATCTAACAATGTAAACATAATCTTATAGAGATTAAATTACAACATTATTTATAGGTGAAGAAAAGAAAATCCTAAGCAACACACTTAAGAAATAAGATTACATCCAGATATCCTACATTACAAAAATATACATAAAAAGCTCGGATCTATAAAAATTTTGGAGAAAACTTGAAAGATAGAACAAAGAGGCAACATATCCTATCTCTCCTTGAGAAATCCATCTTCTTACCTGTCTCATCTTCAAAGTAAAGCTCAGATATAGATCCAAGATATGATAAAACCTTTCCTGATGAAAGGGAAAAAAAAAAGCTTCCCTAATGATTCCTAATGGAAGAAGACACGTCCCTAGTAGAGGAATAAACCAAAAAAATACCTAAGAGAAGGAGAAAGGAGGAATAAACCAAAAAAATACCTAAGAGAAGGAGAAAGGCTACCACCAACGCGACGACTCTTTGTTGTAGCGGTGCAAGAGAGTGTGCGAGAAGAGAAACTTCATGAGAGAGTTAGGTTTGCTAAATTATTGAATTAGCATTGCCTTAAATTAAATGTCTTACTCCCTTCGTTTCTATATATCTGTTTTTTTGGTGATTTTTTTTTTATTTCAAAATATCTGATGTTTTACAAATTTAAGAGAACATTAATAATTTTTTTATCATTCTATCCCTATTAAATATAGTAGAGTCATAAATGAATAAACATTTTTCAACTAATTTAATAAGGATAATTTAGTTTTTTTTTATCTCAATTTTCTCTTCATTTTAGGTGAGCTGATCATTTACTTAGTCTATATGTATTTATCTTAAACATTAAATATATAGAAACAGAGGAAGTAATTTAGATTCAATGTTAGACACTCGTGTCATAAAATAGCCCATAAAACTCAAACAATATGACGAGATCCAATAACATTGTGCTATTAAATTGGTAACTTAATCATGTGTGCATTAAATTTTGGTAATTTCATTTAATTCATGTTAAACCTTAATTATATCCTTTCCAAATTCCAACCAAATTATATAATTCCAACATGAATCACATCAACTTTTTTTTTTTTTATTCTGAGCACAATCACATCAACTTTAAATAATTAGAGCTATGTAATGGAAAACTAATAAGATATTAATCACTAATTTTTATTAAACGTTAAAACAAAAATTAATAATAAAAAACAAACAATACGTGCATGATGAAGATAAAAATCAGTTTCCTCTCATCCTACTTTTTCATATCCAAAAATCATAACATTTTCTTAATCATGTATATATCCATTTAAGAAAGAAACTATAATTTTTTATGATTATATTTTTTATTATTTTAAAATATAATTAAATTAATATTTTTTATCCAATTTTTATCAAAATTTCTTTATTTTTTAAAATAAAATAAAATAAACTAATTTGATTAATAATATAATTTTAAATTTTCATATAATTAAAAAAATATATATATATATATATTTGCATCACTGTTATGCAAAACCCTTAATATATATATATATATTAAAAAAAACAAAATTGTTTATGTGAATGATCAATGATGCCGACCACCTATGGATGATACTGCAGGATTTAAATATGACTAACGCATTAAATTAACTTCTTGAGCCACACAAATTTTGCTCTCTCAAAATCAGAATTTTTTAGCCTTTATCTCATTCCCACAAAAACTCTCTATTTAGAGAGATGAGAGGAGAATCAGTTATAATTAAACATTAAATGAGAATTAAAAAATTGATTCTTGATGTTTTACCCAATCTTTATAATTATCAATCATAGTCCGAAAATGATGAAAAAATCTAAAATTTTTAGTTCAATCATATATATATGTATGTCATTAGTTGGAATGTTTCATAGCATTATTACTGGGTCATAATCGAGGGATGGCCCATAAGAGGCGAGAGCTCAGAGAGAGCCCATCAACTGACCCCCCAAAAAAATGATAAAACTAAATACTAACCTAGTAATGACTGACCCTGAAAAGTTGACCCCCTTCGGCTTTGCTTAATGCAATTACAAATTTATGAAAAACTAATGATAAAAGTATAATTCAGGTCTCTAAATTTTATATTAATTTTTAATTTCGTCTTAATATTTATTTATTATCAATTTTGTCTCCAAAATTTATATTTTATTTGATTTTATTTTTTAACTAAATTTTTAAATAAATTAATAATAAACTTTATTTTATTTTTTTAATATAAGTTCAGATTTAATTTTTTTTCTTATAAATTCATATTACATATCATGTAGAATTTATTGTTAATATTGAAAAAATTTAGAGCCAAAGATAAAATCTTTTAATCTATGACTTTTGAGATAATTTTTTTTATGGGAAAATTGATGTTAAATTTATGATAAAAAAAATTGTCTTGGCAAAAAAAAATTAATAATAAAGTAAAACGGACCTATCTCTAAGAAAACAAAAAAAAGGCAAAAATCTTATTTTGGTCCCCTAATTATGCTCAGTGTTTCAAATTGGTCCCTCAGTTATGCAAAACTTGGCAAAGTTGGTCCCTCTAACAGTTTCATCCATTTTTCTGTTAAAAAAAAAGACAAAATTGATTTTTAACTCCTAAAAGTTTAAATTTTTGCATCAAGAACATTTTCCTCTATAATAGAACCAAAATGTAAAAAAGAAGAAATAACTTGGGATTTTAGTTTATTTCACACCAATAAATCATTTCTCTCTCTCCACACAAAAAACAACTTCGCCTGAACGGAAAACCCCTGCCACGTAGCTCACACCTTTCACTCTTCAAAATATACACGAGCTGTGCAATCAATGATCCACCACGAAAATCTCAACATTAAAGAAGCTCCTAGTAATCGAAGCCGAATCTTATACACCAAAATCTAACTCATCACAAGGTGAATTAAAAGTGTGATTGCTGAAATGTAAGCACTAGGTGCCACTATGCTCTGAGCTTGGAGGAATTTCTGGATTGGGAAATTGACGGCGTAAGCGAAGATTTAGGCCGTAGACGAAGGTTGCGGCGGCGGATGCGATTTTTGGGGATTGGCCGGTTAAGAGAAGGATTGGTTCGCAGAATATGTAAATGAAAGTTAAAAGAATAGCATATTATGTGAGAAGAATGGTTGATCTCTGCAAGTAGATTCCGAGTATGAATGATAGTGTGGTGGATCCAAATCGAAGTTGTTTTTTGGTTTGGAGAGAGAGAGAGAAATTATTTTATGGTGCGAAATAGACTAAAATTTCTAAATTATTTCTTTTTTCTTACATTTTAGGTTTATTGTACAAAAGAAAAGTCCTTAATGTAAAAAATTTAAGAGAAGCTGTGTCTTGTTTTCTTGTTCGTTATTCACTTATTCCCCTCGTTTTCCTTAACATATGACGCCAAAGAGACTGCGAATAGTCATCATTCTGTTATTTGTTTTTGAGTTTTTGTTGCTTTCTCCATCTTTTTTGACTATTTGTTGAATTTTCTTCATCTTATTCATATTTCAATTTATATAGTAAAAAATGCAACTCTTTTACGATGTTATGCACCAAAAACAGGTGTTTTCTGCTTATTTTGTATCTTCTACTCTCTCTCTCTCTCATTTATCTGTACACTTTTGCGCTAACCTATGCGAAAATTTCTTTCCACATCTCCAATGTAATGGATCTCTCTGGATTTTACTTCAACAACCAAGAAAACAAGACACAGCTTCTCTTCCAACTCCATCTGTAACGAGCATTGAAAACATAAAAGAGACAATTGATGAGAATATATATATTACGGAATCAAACGCAGGTATTAAAATCATGTTCTATGATTACATTTTTTTTTACTTGTAAATGAATAAATGATTTCCCCTTTAGGTCAATGCATACTGATGATGATTGAATGAATCCTAAGAAGCATGGACACTTCATTTTGAGGGCGTGTCGCCGTGTCGGACACGTGTCGGTGTCCGACACCCGTACGACACTGACACGACACATATTCATAAATTTTAAAATATAAATCAATTTTTTGTGACTTTAACATGACATATAAGTGAAAATAATAATACATATCACATATATTATGAATAAAACTTATAATTTTTAAATTTTTCATTAAAAACTATGAATATTTAATTATTTTTATATATAAATATATGTCGTGTCGTGTCGCGTAATTTTGAGAGTCTAGCGTGTCGTTGTGTCCGTGTCCGTGTTGTGTCCTGTGTCCGTGTCAGTGTCCATGGTTCCTAGAATGAATCTAATATTCCGTTGTTTTCATGCTAACCAATCAGCCACGAAATTAATAATAAAATAGTAAAAGCATATTCCAACGGGCAGAAAGCTTCAAATATGAATCGAAAAAGTTAATGTACCAACCAATGGTGATAGTCTGATAGATGTAGAAGCACCTAGATGTGGCTCCCATGCTTATGTATGCACTCTGCATAATCCACGAGGAATGTGCACACTAACTTACTGACAAATTGTCAAACTGAGTATTGTATAAATTTTGGAGCATCGTATTTTGATAACTACAAGAGTTTTTGCCTTTGGCCTTCCTTCTTCCTAGTTACTTGAGTTACCATCTTGATTAAGGTCTTCGTTATTAACTCACATGGCAGCTTCATATATGGCATGTCTAGTGGGATGTTCCATTCAGAGAAGACCCAACTCTGTCTCTGATAATCTTCACTCTAGCATTCCACCACTATCCTCTGATTTCAAGGTCAGTCATTGTTACTCTCTGAGTTTCCAAGTTTACTTTCCCTACCCCCTCCCCCCACAAAATATAATTGGTTTTGGGTAAATTTCATTTTCGTCTTCAAACTTTTATATTTGTTCCACACCATTTGTCTAAAATATAATTATGTCTGGTTTCTATTATTACTCTCTCATATATGTTTTAATAAGTGAGTTGACAAAGTGAAGGAAAAATATGTTTTTAATCAATTATTAAAATATGTATAAGAGAGAAATCTTCCATCTTACCTGTCCAGGTCAAAGATATCGACAAAAATAAGACGAAATCATATTTTGGACTAAAAATGAAACAAATGAAAAAGTTTGAGGATCAAAATGGAAAAAAAGTTTGAGGACCAAAACGAATTCCACCTTATAGTTCAAGGACCAAAATTAGGTTTTGAGTGACCAAATATAATTTCTGAGGTTTTGTGATTCATTAGCAGTCAGTCATGCGAGCTCTTCCTCAAGTCCACATGCAAATTGATGCTGCCAAAACTCTCACCAACACTGCAGTTAAGATTGTGGACGCTTTTGTGGATTCTGTGTTTGAGTTCATTGACCAGCCATTGCTTCCATCTCAGGTACCTTCTGAAGTTGTACATGATCATATCATAATCTTCTAGCTTCCTCTTGATTGAGCTTTGAGTTTTTGTGTTTGATCATCTGAGGACAGTGTAACTTTGCTCCAGTGGAGGAGTTGGGGGAGCCTATGCTTATCACTGCCATAGAAGGAGAAATCCCACATGATTTTCCAGAGGGTGTCTACATTAGAAATGGTCTTCTCTCGATCTCTACTTTTTTGAAATCCTGCAATTTGTTGCTGTAACATAAATAAACAAGTTGGTGACATCTTTGAATGGATAAATTTACAACAACTTATCCTTCCTTGTCGTTCACTTCAAGGTTAAATGTTTAAGTTCAGGAAACTTCAACATAGAGAACGACACTAAATAGTTTACTACGTTCAAAGAAAATACTGAAAGAGACAAGGTGCATAGTTTATGCATCTTTTTGCTGACTTCTACCTGCAGGCTGTCAACGGTCACTATGTATTCTCTGTAAATGCTATATATTAGTAGTATTTAGTAATGTAACTTTCCCTTTGACAAAAAATGTTTTTGTAAACTTTTATTTTTTTAATATCGATAATAAGCTTCAGGATATACCAAAGATGCAGCCTGGGTACAATAATTGTCTAAACATAAGCATATTATATATGTTTTTTGGCATATATATGATGATGGTAACGTTACATCTTAATTATTATTGGCATTATTTACAGGTCCAAATCCACTCTTTGGAGGCCTGAAAAGGACGATATCTATCTTTGGGATGTCAAGTCATACCTGGGTGGAAGGAGAAGGAATGCTTCATGCTTTGTATTGTAAGAAAGAAAGTCAAGGGAGATGGAGGGTCATCTACAACAACAGATATGTTGAAACAGAAACATACAAATTAGAGAAACAAAGAAACAAGCCATCGTTTCTTCCGGCCATAGAAGGCAATTCACCGGCCATTTTGTCTGCTTATCTGCTAAATTGGGTCAGCTTACTATTAAATTAATTTGATTACGTTCAAAATGCTTAGCCTTGGTTCCAACTTCCAACAAAATACAAGTCAAAACTACCATACGAGAATATACAATGCTCATTCTCAATGAAGTTCTGTACTGATAACCAAAATGGTCCTTGTAGTTTGTACCAAAAAGAAAAGATATAACCAAAATGGTTAAACAAAAACTCGTATCTGAGGCATTTAGGACATTATTTGAAATTCTGGACAGAAATCTCTAAGCTAACTGAAGCTTTTGTTAACAGTTTACCAGTTTCATCACATCTTTTTTTATGTTTTTTTAACAGTTGAGGTTTGGCCAAGTGAACAAGTCAATTAGCAACACCAATGTGTTTGAACATTCAGGGAAGTTTTACTCAATTGCTGAAAGCCATATGCCACAGGAAATTGACATCTTCAACCTCAAAACCTTACAAAATTGGGATGTCAATGGAGCCTGGAATCGACCTTTTATAAGCCACCCCAAGGTCTCACCCTATCAACTTAATTCCCTTTTACGCATTCTGCAATTGATTGCTCACCATCAACTTCTTTTGATGTATAATCTCAGAAAGCTCCAGGTACAGGAGAGCTAGTTACAATGGGGGTGGCTGCGACTAAGCCCTTTGTTGCACTTGGAATCGTTTCTGGTATATGCTAAATATTATTAGCAAATTTGACCAGAAAGTAGTGTATGAAATACTTACTTCCCTTGCAATCCATAAAACTTCTGACTTGCTTTCCCTTTTCCTGTTTCAGATGATGGTGAGAAATTGATTCATAAAGTGGATATCAAATTAGACAGGTGCAGCCTTTGCCATGACATAGGTGTTACACAAAGGTACCATAGTCTAGACTATACAAATGACAATGAACCTTACCATATGTTAATTATGTGTTTATGGGATTTTGATTTGCAGGTACAATGTGATCTTGGATTTTCCTCTGACCATTGATATAAACAGACTTCTTAGAGGAGGCTCGTGAGCACCGATCCCTTTCATTTCTGAACTCTGTGCTTCAAATTTGAGTACAAATAGTACAGGTAAAAGTTGTCTTAATCGAATATTATTGTTTATATGTAGATTAATTAAGTATAATAAGGAAGAATATGCAAGAATCGGGGTAATTCCGCGGTATGGTGATGCTAACTCAATCAAGTGGTTTGAGGTGAAACCTAATTGCACATTTCACATCATCAATACTTTTGAGGATGCTCATGAGGTAACTTACTAGCTTTGAAGTGATAAAACATCTGACAGTGTGAGAAAGTTTCTTCATGTAAATGAAATGATATATCAGCATTTAAATGAAAACTGTAGGTTGTAGTTTGGGGATGCAGAGCTCTTGATTCCCTACTTCCCCAACCTGACCTGAGTTCAAGTAAATTTGAGTCATTTTCTCGTTGTTATGAATGGAGATTGAATCTGCAAACTGGGGAAGTCAAGGAGAAAGACCTAAGTGGAGCAAAACTTCAGTATATGGACTTCCCTATGATCAATCCAAATTTCATAGGTATTAAAAATAGATATGGATACACACAAGTGGTTGATCTTGTTGCTAGCTCTTCTGCAGGTAATTAAAAAAAGAAACGAGAGAAATTAACAAATAGTCAAAAACTGTCCTAGTGCATAAGTTTGACAAATGATTTATTCCAATTGGATAATCTAGGCGTGCCTAAATATGGGGGTCTAGCCAAGCTCTATTTTGAAGAACCATATTTGGAGTTATCAACGGTAAGAGATTACTCTGAAAATCCATTTTTATTTCTGTTATTTCTATGACTTGTTTTGACCACAATCATCAAAACTTTGATTTTGTTAACTAGGGAGATAAACAACATGAAGAGCCGATAAGGATAGAATACCATATGTTTGAGAAAAGTGTATATTGCTCAGGAGCAGCATTTGTCCCTAAAGTAGATGGGATTAAAGAAGATGACGGTTGGATCATCAGTTTTGTTCACAATGAAGATACTGGCATTTCTCAAGTAAAGCTGATTCTGTAGCCTATAATTGATCTTATATCCCCCAGAATTGATACACTTACTCTCCTCTTTTTGTTACAGGTTCATATAATTGACACAAACAAATTTTCTGGTGAGACGGTGGCCAAAATTACACTGCCTCAACGAGTTCCATATGGTTTTCACGGAGCTTTCATGCCAATCTCATTGGAGGCTTAGTTGTATATATATGTATAATATAACCCAATTTCACGTTCCTATGATCGTAAATGTATGATTGAAGTTGTATATTTCAATTACCTGCAAACCCAAGTTGGCTACAAGTCTACAACATTTTATCATTCTTGCAGCTATACGTACAAGAAGGGCCTCACAAAGTGGCCAAGTATCAATATTCTTTTTGTAAAAAAACAATGCCCTTGTCAGCTTCTTGCAATTGCATATTACAATGTGGATTAGTGGGTTATATTCTACATGGATGCGTACATGGATTTCGGTTATCATATTTTTAGAAAAATGAATGAACACATTAGTGTATATTATATACAAGCCATGCTCTTTCTTCGATGACTAGTATATTACTAATTGAAGTGAAACTCTTGCAAGCTCGAGGTTTAATCAGATAAAAGCACTAAATTGATGGATGAAGATGGAATGGAAGATCATTTTGACCTGAAACAAAAGCACCAACGTAAAAGACAAACAATACACAATTACCCATACTCATTAAGTGTTAACTAGGACAGAACGAAACCGTTCCACGTAAATATACACCACACAGCTATTACACCATATATGGGCAATCAATCATTCACAAATCACAATCACGACGTTTTAGTACTGGAAAATATTTAACTATAAGACTTTATGTCTGTATTCCGATTCTTTAAACGAAAAAGAAAATGACAAGTGTGTATTTATATAATGTATTTTTATTGAAAAATCTTATATCATCTATACCCAAACTTTGATTCTTTATCATCATTTTCATTTGGTCAAAGGGTGAGCTCCCTGACGAATGCCGATTGTCTTCACTCACAGAAGATAAACTTATTAATTCCCCCAAGACAAAGACTCCATATAAACCAACAAACACATAATCTCCCCCTTGTGGGGACTACCAAAAAAAAAAAATCAAACCTCTTTATGTACTTGTCTGAACCCTTTGAACAGAGATAGATAATTAGATATTATACACTACTAATTAAGTTCTACCCCCAAATGCTAATATAGACAAAAATACAGAAGAATCATCAATCTGATAATTGAAGAGACCCAGAAGGATGTGGAAGCGTTTGCTAGTGTTCAACACAATTCTTTCTTTTATTTTCAATGTTGAATCCCAAGATACATCATCAGAGAACATGCCAGACATGATTCAAAACATCCATCCTAGTAAAGCGATTGTCATATCGATCATCGCCATCATGTTTGCAATAACATTTCTCTTCCTCGCCTATGTGAAGCTATGTAAAATCAGGCGTCACAGGTTTCTGAGTCAAAATATGAACTTTCGAAGCGTCGTCACACGAACAGGGTCTACTTATAATTCATCATCAGGAATAGACAAGCAAGTGATCGAAACGCTGCCGTTTTTCAAGTTCTCTTCTCTCAAGGGATCAAAATCAGGCTTAGAATGTGCCGTGTGTCTCTGTAAATTCGAAGACATTGAGGTTCTTAGGTTGTTGCCGAAGTGCAAGCACGCTTTTCACATGAACTGCATCGACACGTGGCTGGAGAGTCATTCCACGTGTCCTCTTTGTAGAAACAGAGTCGATGCAGGGGATATAAAAGCCTTCGCTTCATCGATTAGCTCGAGATTCCTTCGAGTGCCTTCGAATTTAACGCAGGATCCGAATCTCGAGATCTTCGTGCAGAGGGAGGAAGAAGAATCTGGTGAATTATTGACGACGACTTCGTCATCTTCGAGATTTAATGTGAACAAGTGGAAGAGGCTGAAACATTATAATCATAGGATAGTGATATCGGACAATGTTGTGGGTACGAGGAGTAGGTGGAGTGATTTGAATTCGTCGGATTTACTGTCGTTGAATTGCGAGATGATGATGATGAGTGTTAATAATCATGAGATTCATGAAGCAAGGGAGAAAAGATCAATGTCTGAGATTGCGAATGTGGCGAGATTCGAAGATAATAATAGGATGAAGGAAATGGAGGGAATTAGTAGTAATGGAATTGGAAGAGAAGAGAGAATGAGGAAGATGTGGTTGCCTATTGTGAAGCGTACAGTTCAGTGGTTTGCAGGAGGAGGAGACACAAGCTTGACGGAATTGGAACACACACGTTGTATCAATTCAAATGTTTGATCATGTGTATTATTGTACGTACGTTTAAGTAGTAGTAGTAGTAGTTTCTAGTTTCTACACTTGATGATTTTGTCGGTGTATAATGTATATATGGTAGTTTACTGATGAGCAAAATCTAGAGGAAAACTATAGAACAGACCAGAACGCCAGCCTTTTCTATGGGTAGGGAGCACATAAATCCTAATCTCAGATGGCAACGGATAGGATATCCGTGTTTTTTCCACTGTCCGTATCCGTATCCGTTTATCTTATTCAATATTCGTATCCTATCCGTATCCGATAAATTAACATCCGTATCCGCANTAGTAATGAATAGTAATGGTTAACTGTTGAAGCCTTCATTTCATCTCATTCACATCATCATCTCATCCACAATATCATCTCATTTTCTCTTGCATTTACTAAAAACCAATTAGGCAAATATAAAAAACCAATTAGGCAAAATAATAATTTTATATACCCTCATTTATTACACTTATAATTTTCTCTCTTTATCTATCATTTCTTATATATTTTTTTCTTTTTCACCTACATTTCTCTCTCTTCACACACATCTCTCTAAATATATATATATAGAAATATATTGTTGTTTTATATTTATATATATATATATATAAATATATTATATTATATCTCTCTCTTATTCTCAATTATGAAATATATATTATATATATAGAAATGTTATATATTGTATTATATATATATATTTATATTAACTTAACAAAACAAAAATTATTTTTGTACATTTGCAATGTTATTATTTTTTTTAGTCCCAATATTCTTCTATTTGTTTTGAGTAAAATATAAATTGAATCCTTAAATTATTTTTTAAGTTACAATCTTCTATTCTCGTTACAATATTCTCTCCACTTTTATAAGCATTTTGATCCTCAAACTATGAGCTCAGTTTCCTTGACTCCTAAAATTATTTTTTGTTTAGTTTCTTTTCCTCAAACTATGCAATTAGTTTCATTTTTGGTCCTCAAACTATTTTTGGTTCTATATTCATGTCCAAAATATCCGATGATTATATGTTGTGGATAATGGAGAAATAACGGTTATTTTTTGGTTGGGAAAATACACAAGTTTCCAAGTGTCAGTTATTTTTTTTGGTTTGAATCATGGGTAGCCAAAAAATTGCAATGTTGTTTTATTTCTTATTGTCTTAATGTTCTTCTATTTGTTTCGGTCATAAAACTATTTATGGTTAGATTTTTTTACTCAAATTACGAGATGAGTTGCATTTTGGTCCGCAAAATATTTGTTATATTTTCTAATCCAAACTGCAACATTCCTATATGTTTTTTACTATTATACAATTCAATCCATACTTTTTTCAATATATTTTATGAAGTTTTGTGTAAAAATTAAAAGGAGTTAAAATAATTTTTTATCTTTCCATTTGTTGGCATTGTTGCTAGTCTGGTCCTTAAACTGTGAGATTCGTTTCGTTTCAGTAATAAAACTATTTCTGATCTTATTTTGTTTATCAAACTACGAGATTAGTTATGGACCGATTCATTGGATCGATACAAAGTTGTGGACCAAATTGTATGTTTACAATAATTTTCATGTTATTTGCATTCTAGTCCCCAAACTATTGTTTATTATTTTTTGGTCGTTGAATTTCATAAATAGACTTGATTATTGATGGCTTTGATCTTCTATGGTCCTCGAGTTATCATTTACACATGTTAGGGATCGATTAATTGGACCGATTCAAATTTATGGACCATATTGTAATCTTAAAAAAATTTTAATATTATTTTCATTTTGGTTCATCATCTCATCCAATGAGATGGACCTTAAACTCTTCATCCAAAAATATCTCATCGTCACGCTTTCCAAGAGCATCTAATCTCCACATCATCTCATCTAACCCACCACTAAACATTTATCATCTCATCTCATCTCATCTCAACTCAATATCTCAATCTCATTTCATTATATCTTACCAATTATACCCCTATACAAAATAAATAAATCCAACAACCTATTTCACCTAACCACAATCATTATATACCATTTTATATAATTTCGCACCCTATTTAACATCATTTTCTCTCAAATCATCCAAACACCAATACATCATTTCATCTCATCCTATTACAACATCATCTCATCTCAACATCTAAAGATAAGATCGGATTGAGATGGGAAGGCTCCCAACCAGGCCCTATATTTTCGCCTCCTTATACGTCCAAGGAAATTATGCAATTTTTAAGTTAAGGTCAAAACTTCACTTTCATTCTCAAAATATAAGATAAATTTCATTTAGGTCCTTAATTATTTTATTTTATTTTATTTTTTTATTGTTAATTCAAAACATGTTTTTGTTTGACTTTCGTTATTATCTCTCATCTACAATTGAGATATTTTTTGATATTTTAATAATTGAGTTGATAGAAAGAAAAAAAAAAAGAAAAATATTTATTTTTAGTTATAAATTAAAAATAAATTTGTGATTAGTTTTTCTTTCTAATAAGGAATATTTTTTTTTGTTAGCTTACTTATTATAATATATATCAGAAATAAATTATTTTGATAATATATCAAGTTTAGAGATATTAGTTACATATTTTGAACTAGCAGTACAGTAAATGGAAAAGTCTGAAGATTATATATAGTGGAATTAAAAAAATGTTTGAGGACCAAAGGAGAATTGATCTTATAATTTAAGGATCAAAATGAAATTTTGACCTTTTGTTAATAAGCCGCTTCCTGCTTCATCAATGAGTGTAGGGACGAGATTTTAGGGATATTGGACAGGCGGATGATGGTGGCACTTTAAAGTTTAAAGTTAAAACAATTGTGGGCCGTGGATAACAGCTGCCGTTGAATGTGAGCGTCTTGGCCTCCTTTTTATGCGTTTCCAACTCACTCTTATTATTTTATCCTTGTTGATGATATGCTTAACAACTCCTCAATCAGATGAACACTTTATATAATCATTCATCTTATAATTATAGTATATATAGAAAGCATGCATAGAGAAAATGTGATTCATTATTCAGTACAACACAAACAAATACTATCACACTAGCTTTCGCTGGTGGACATTATTATATCATATGAACGCATCGATCATGCACGACTTTGTTTAGTTAGAATTTCGCTTTCAGCACCAAAGTTGTTAGTAGAAACAAAAATATAAAACTAATCGTTTTCCTTTCTTTGTTGATTGAACTCATCTGAGTTCTGACGCTATTTTGTGGGCCCATTATTAGCTTTCCAGGGACACATTCCCTGAATGCAAACCCCATGTTACAATATTCCGAATTTGGACAAAAGAAAAAACAAAATCATGCATTTGATATAGAAATAAATAGACGGCATAGAGAGATCATGACTAAGTGAGAAACCAATGGTGTTGGGGATTGTACTTAGAAAATCCTTAACATATCTTTTGATATTTCACTAAATAAGCAACGACACTCTTACAAGATTAAATAATTTTTTTTCTCTGTCACGCAGGAAAAAGTCGCTAGTTTTTAACTATATTTCACTTCTTGTGACCAATTTTGTGTGTACGTGACCCAACGTCCACTTGGTTTATTTACTTCCTCAATACCACATCTTAATAAATATACACTCATACCTCTCTTGGTGCAAGTGCTCACCCATTATATGACTTATGTGATATGTCCAACATATGGCACATAAATATGTGGACTTTTTTGTTTTACTCAAACAAGAAGATAACACAGTTACTCAAAACTTACGCTTCATAAAGACAAAACTACAAATATAATGATATGATGCATAATAAAATTAAAGATCAATTATACAAAGCATGGATTGCAAAAACCATATATAGTCTTATTACTCTCCGGGATTGATGATGATTTGAAAATGCATGATTGTAGCTAGTATTGTTGATGGTCTGGAAGGAGAGGAACATGATGAGATGATCTGTTGATGAAGAAATTATCGTAAATGAAGCCCGCAAGACCTCCACCAATGAGTGGGCCGACCCAGTAAACCCAGTGATTAGTCCAGTCTCCACTAACCAAAGCAGGCCCAAAAGATCTTGCTGGGTTCATGGAAGCAGCAGAAAAGGCCCCACCAGCAAGAATATTGGCCCCAACCACAAACCCAACAAGAGTGGGCCCAAGCCCATCAAGTGCTCCCTTCTTGGGATCCACCATGGTGGCATATACAGAGAACAAGAGAGAGAATGTGAGGATTATCTCCCAAATCACTCCCTGTGTGTAACCCACTCCATCTGCTAGTGTATGAACTGGAGTTGTCTGGATATATATATATATATATATATACATACATATTAAAACCAAAATTCCAATCACTGAATCCCCATTTTCCGTAAATCAAAATTAAAAAAAATAAATCTATATAATATACTGAAGTAGAATTGTCGGACTTTTAAAATTATGGTATAAAATAAATATAAATATTTACAAATATATTAACTAAAACAAGGCAAGTCTCCAACTCTAAGAAACACACCTCATATCCACTCATCCATGATTAGAATAACTTCCAATTTTCACATATTTACTATTCAATAACTTTCCATATTCAAGTTTCCCATTTTAGTGCCAACAAAGGTTGGCCCAGTTGGTAAGGAGTTGACTCATAACCCACAAGGTCGTGAGTTCGATTCCCACTGCCGATGTGAGGGCCTTGTTGGTAGGCGACCTGTAAGTACCTCTGTAAGCGCTCATAGAGCCTTGAGGCCTGCCCTGGCCTTGGTGAGCCCCCGGGGTCCAACTCACCTAAACTTTTATACTCCCAAAAAAAAAAAAAGTTCCCCATTTTAGTAACTTCCTACATAAGTGACTCATGCCTCATTTGCATTTTCTATCTCTATTTTTCCTACCCATTTTAGTGAGTCATTTCTCGATATTCTTATATATTCTAATGAGATCTTTTATAAATGTTTAATATAATTAAAAACAAATTTAAGTTAAATTATCAATATAATTTATATAATTTTTAATATTAAATTATTCTATACTTTATAGACATATTTGTAAAGTGTGATGATTACGTACCAAGCCTCCAGAAAGGAAGTGAAGAAGGTAACAAGCAGCTGCAGATGCTAATAACTGATCAATCCAATAGAGTATAGCACGGACGAGTGTGATGTGGCCGCCGGCGAGAAGGCCGAGCGTGACGGCGGGATTGAGGTGGCCACCGGAAATGTGACCGGCAGAAATCATGACACCAACCACTAGTGCATGGGCCACAGCCACAACAAACAACCCTACCAGTGGATCTGCACCTAGCTTATCTACTCACAACAAATCCAATTAACCAAAAAATTAATTAATCATTATTCTTAACAAAAAGGAAAAATCATAATTTATATATAATGTTACCGGCGGCCATGGCGGAGGCAACGCCGGCGAAGACAAAAAGGAAGGTGGTGATGAATTCAATGATGAGAGCTTGAATGCAATCAAGCTTGGTGGCCTCTCCGATGGTTCCCACGGCGATTTTCCCCATGGCTTCGATCTCACTTTTGTTTATGTCAATTTGTGAACAATATGTATAGCAGTTTGGACATCTATCATCTATCATATATATATAGTACAACAAGTAGATAGTTGTACCAACTTGGTTCAATTTTGATTGGAGGAGTAATTCCAGTTAATTATGTACATATATCACAAACAAATTCCCCAGCAAATTACAATAATAAAAGAAGTATGAAAAGGTATTATATATACATATTGCGATGGTCGACTTCTGTTTCGTCGCGACACTCACTCACCCAAATTAATATAACAGTTTATGATTCATAAACAACATTGACTTTGAATCTGTAGGTTGTGTCATTATGAAGGCTTTGAGATTCCACCACTTCTGTCATTTACTTTCTTGATGATGAATGATGATGCATAAATATAAATTTTAGTACTAGTAGGAAAAAAAAGGTCTATGATATGTAAGCTATTTTTATCTGTTTTATATACATTTACAATGTTAATTTAACTTTTTTTGTCTAAATTTAACACATGTACCCCAAATAATGTACACTGTCAAACGTTTGTAAAGTCAAAGGTTTTGGGTTGAAGATATTTCTAAAAGGTGGATAATAGAGAAATTTTTGGTGCATTATGCGCTGTATGCAGACAATTAGTTGTACTGTTTTATATGTAAATCAATATATTTTATGTTTTTTAAGCCAACCAATGTGGTACCGATTATGCACATCATCATGCACGAAGGGAAGAAAGGGATCCTCGTTGACCTTTAAGATACTTATATGTTGGTTTCTTAAATATTCCTATGTGATCAATAATGCATTCTGATATTGGTGTGCACATCAATATTACTTATAGAGCTTTGACATTTGATAAATTATTGTTTGAGTCCTAATCATAATATCATATTTATTCTAATCAATTTTACACAATTATTCTCCCCTAAGCACATGATACAAATGACCCTTCCTCACTAGGTTACTACTACTAATTGGTTTGACCATAATTGCATATAATAATTTAAAAAGATTGCTTAGTTGTATATTTCTCAATAAGAAATTAAGCAAAAGAAAATAAAATTTTGGATTCATTTAAAATGGGCTTTGACAATGTCCCAGGATGAAAGATTAGAAGAATGGGCCATTACTAGCCCATTTAATTTTGGAGCTTATAAATAAAGCCCACATCCCCAAATACCGTAAGAAAAACAAAAAAAGGTCAAAGTGTAAATTTGGTCCCATATATTTTTCTCAATTATCAATTTGGTCCTATATCTTTTTTTATTGCACTTTTGGTCCCATATCTTTCGGTCAGTTCCCAATTTAGTCCCATATATTATTTTAGTCTCATATCTTTGGGTCAATTGCAGAATTGATCATATATTCTTGGGTCAAGTGCAGAAGTAATTCTATATCTTTACAAAAAAAGATCAACTAATGGTTTATTCTTTTGCAAAGACATGAGACAAATTCTGCAACTTGACCAAAAGATATAAGACCAAATTGGGACCTTTTTGTAAAGATATAGAACTAAAAGTGCACCAAAAAAAATACAGGACCAAATTGGAAACTCAGAAAAAGATATGGGACCAAATTTACACTTTGACCAAAGAAAAAAAGAAGAAGAGAGGAAGCAAAGCAGAGTGAGAGGCTGAGAGTCTGAGCAAGAGGAAGAGAGTGCGTTGCAATGGCATCATCGTTATCTTCATCGATGAATCTCTCTGCTATGAGACCTCGCAATCTGCCATCACCACGATCCTGCAGTCTCTCCTCCATACGGAATTCATCTTACAATCCTTCTAGAAGGCTCACTCTCATTCACCTCGGAACCGGTGAGCTTCCTTCTCCGCCTTTCTCAATTTTCAAAGCTTTCTTTGTTTTATTGTCGCAGACTAGCTGCCCTAAACTATACCCACTCGTTTCTCGAAATTTTGTCATTTTTTGTAGTATTTTTCCACCTTTGAGTGGATGTTGGTTTTGTCGTTTGACAACATAACAGAGAGGGAGAGAGCCAAGTTTGGCTTCTGCGTCATGGCAATGTATGTATTTTTATGTTAGGCTTGAAGTTTATATCGGACTTTTCTTAAGGAAGAGTTTTTTCTTTTATTTGGTTCTCCTAAAGAAGGTAACTCAGTTTCCTGTGATGTTGTTATTTTTTGGAAATTGGAATGCATACGAACTATAAGATAGAAGGGGCATTTACAGATTGATTGGCAGATTGTTTTTGAATAAAGTAGTTTTTTTTTTTATTGATTCGAGTGATGTATGGGAAAATGTGAAATAAAATAACGGTTTATTATCATATTGTATAGTATAAGCAACAACATGCCATGGGTAATTGGCTTCAATTCAGCAATTGCTAAACTTTACTGGTGGTATGCTAAGTAGTTGGATCGACATGGGAGACAGGAAACTGATGCCGTAAGATTATCATTGTTTAAAATTTTACACATATATGCTATGTGCTACACATTTGAAGTCAGAAGAAAGGGTTGAGTCTTATGGTGATATTCGCCCTGCCCACCCTGCCCAAAGGAATCTAACTTTCTTAGTACTTTTGAATTTTGAGTTTTGACATTTATCTTTATTGCAATGTTGATGCCTGATAATAGTTTGTATCTGACTATATATGATATAAGTTGGACAAAAATAAAAATCGTGGCATTTTCTTTCTATTATTAGTCTTACTATCATTAATATTAGATGACAGTATATACTGGGTTCATTCACTAACAGAACTTGATTATTTGTTCTTACCTAGCTCTTCCACAAGCACAGTTATTTGGTGCAAAAGGATCCGAGGTTCTTAAAGCAGAGGCACAAGTAATAGAGGCTACTGCTGCAGGAAAACAAGCCCAACCAAACATTGCTTTCACTGAACAAAATTTAACGGATTGGATAAGAAATGACAAGAGAAGATTTCTCCATGTTGTTTACCGTGTAGGGGACTTGGACAAGACTATAAAGTATGCTATTCAATTTCGATAATAATTCCTTGATACTTAATGAAAAATATTTGAGATTGAAAGATATATTAATGCTTGACCAACCTTAAAAATCTGATTATATTGTTGCAATGCAGGTTCTATACTGAATGCCTTGGTATGAAGCTATTGAGAAAACGTGATATACCAGAAGAGAGATATAGAAATGCTTTTCTTGGATATGGATCTGAAGATTCACATTTTACTGTTGAACTTACATACAGTATGTTGAGATATGATTGTTACAAATATATTTCTATGTTAAAACTTATATGTCTCCTCACCGCACAATGGCTCTTCATCTATCCATATTGCTATTGATTGCAGATTATGGCGTGGATAAGTATGACATTGGAACTGGTTTTGGTCATTTTGGTATCGCAGTTGAAGATGTAAGCTCATATCTCTTCAAGTAAGAGAGCATTGTTGTTCATAACCATCTCATCCTTGATCCATAGCATAAATGCACTTTTGTTTTCCAGTTAGGATATTTTCCTTGCTTGCAAAAACAAAGGGTTGTTATGTTTATTACAACTTCTAGATTTCAATCCATAGCATAAAAGCTGTTAGACTTTTTTTTGTGGCTTTAGTTTTCAGTGACTACATGAGAACTACTTATATTGGAAAAATACTATTTTGGACATTTTGTTTTGGAAGATGACCTTGTTTATTTTTTCTGTCGATCTGACACTGAATTGGAGTACCGTTGAACTAAGCATATCCTGAACTGCTAGCTGGCATTTGATGAGTGTCAAACACAAGTCTTATAACATGATCCGTAGACAGTTATCAGTAAATTCAGTTCAGCTGAAAAGATGTTAGCATTCCTTTGAAAAATGACGTCCATTTAATTGGTTTGAACTTCAGAAACTAATTGGCTGCTAAGAATCATCTTTTTGGGTTAAAAAAGAAAAATCATTTTTGGTTTAGAGTTCTGAGATAATTGTGGTTTTCTGCTGTAATTGTCTAGGTTGCAAAATCTGTGGATCTTATAAAGGCAAAGGGAGGGAAGGTTACTAGGGAACCAGGGCCTGTCAAAGGTGGCAATACAGTTATTGCCTTCATTGAAGATCCTGATGGCTATACGTTTGAGCTTCTTGAAAGAAGACCTAGTCCTGAACCCCTATGTCAAGTAATGCTTCGAGTAGGTGATCTTGATCGTGCCATAGCCTTCTATCAAAAAGTGAGTGCTGCTTATTGCTCTAGTTTAGAAGTTTCCTTCAAAAAAAGGATTTCAGCTTGCAAAGATTTAAGCTCACAAAAATCCAAAGTTTACTTGTCTCTTTATTGATTTCAAAGGCTTTTGGCATGCAACTTCTCCGCAAAAGGGACAATCCTGAGTCCAAGGTAAATACCCTTTCTAACTAATAATAAGATCCATGACCTTCTGATTACTCTTTTAAAATTCTATTTGGTTATTTTTGGAAGATTTAAGATGATTAAGGTAGAATTAGGTTTCTTATACTTGTCAATAAAATTTTATGTGACCGATACGAGGGCTTACTATGTGTAAGATGAGGAAACTTTTAATTCCCTGTCATGAATGATTATCCAATGATTTCTCTTATGTCCTGGTAAATTCATCCCCAGGGTGTGGATGGATTAGTAATTCCAATCAGAAGATGTTAATCCAAGAGCATGAGTTCCATTTTGCCTGGGTTTGGGGCATGGAAAGCTATCTGCGTTTTTTTTTATTTAAAGACTAGTTGTATTGGAAGTCTAGTACGCCTCATTTCTGCAAATTCCCACCTGCTTTAAGAAATCTATGCTAGTCTTCTGTTTGGACTGCCTTTGCTTGTTAAAATATATATTTGTGAAAGCTCTCTACCGTAGTTTTATGTCACTTGAAAGCTGTTTACCTAACTGAGTTTGTTGGTGTTCAGTATACAGTAGCCTTCATGGGCTATGGTCCTGAAGATGAGAATGCTGTGTTAGAACTGACATATAACTATGGGGTCACCAATTACGACAAAGGAAATGGTTATGCACAGGTAGGTTCTGTTTGCTTCTATTCTCAAAAGAGGGCACTGATTATTTTTTTTGTATCTTTTAAACTGATTACTATATGCCATTTTAAGAATGTAAATCATTGTGTTTGAACAGATTGCCGTAGGCACAAATGATGTCTATAAGTCAGCAGAAGCTATTAAACTGTCTGGAGGGAAGATTATTCTTGAGCCTGGGCCCTTGCCTGGTATCAACACCAAGATATTGGCTTGCTTGGACCCAGATGGTTGGAAATGGGTATGGCTATTTCTATTTGCTTGAATGTGAATTATCATGTGCTTTGGAGCCTTAACCTTGCCACTATCAAAACTTGGTTTGTGTGGATTGATGATGCCATAATTTTTTGGTTGATGAATTATTTGGTGGTGTTTGCGACGTGTAATCTGAGACTGAGAGGACAAAAACATGCACGGTTTTGTCAATTATTTCATGATTGACATGCTGAGGAATTATCGATTTATCTTAAGCACCAAACAGAATATTGAAATTTCAAGAATTTGATCTGTGCTTTGATTTTTTTAGCAGTTTTTTCTGATATTATAATGTACTGATTTACTAATAGCAGACAATATACTAGCGTTTTAATTTTGCATTCCCTCACTACCGCTGTTTAATTTATGATTTGACTGGTCTCTCATTTCATGCAGGTCTTTGTTGATAATGTTGATTTTTTGAAGGAACTAGAGTGACAATTGTGATCTTAGATGCTACACCTCTTCAAATGGGACTCAACATTTTTCCTTGAAATCATAACTTAGTTACAATTTTTCATCTTTAAATGCTACCCCATATCAATTAGAATGTAAATTACTTGTATGCTGATGGTTCCCTCTGTATATTGTTGTAGCAGTGATAACAAGTTTGATCTTGCATTCCTATATATTACACAAGATGATGAAGACATTAAGGAGTCATTGTGAGAGGTACAAAACCATAATCACAGTAGAGGTTTCATCTCATAAAACTCACAACTATGATCCAGATTATCATTTGACTGTACTTATCCATACAAGAACCAAGTTATTATCTAAGCAGTTGCAGATAACTAAGTTCATAACTACAGGTTTTTGGTTCTCATTCTCGAGTGAAACCAGACCATGGACAAAACAATGAAGAACAAAGGGACTAAAGAAATTTATACATTAGAGGGACCGCATCTACTGTGGCCTGACCATTGCTTCATAAATTCAACAACCACTGTTACTGAATTGACTGAGGCAAGAGACAAGAACTTAGCCGCATCACTTGGCTGAACAGAGGGGCCGCCGGAGATAGCCCTAAAAGCAATGAAAGGCACCCTCTGTTGAAGGCATATTAGTGCCACAGATGCACTTTCCATGTCTATAGGGCTTACCTTGAACTTGTTATATATGAAGCTCCTGTAAGCTGCATTAGACAGGAATATACTTGCGCTTCCTCCTCTTTGGACTCCCACCACCTTTGGCCTTCTCAACAAGCACGTTGAGTTAAAGCACTTCTCAAGTTTTATCTCCTGATTAATCAACATGCATGTGGATCAATGAAGTGTATATTATTATATTAACATATAAACTTGGGAAAGATGATAGAAGCTGCCATTGAAGTGTTTTTACTCACTTACCTCAAGCTTTTGGGATAGTTGATAGTACTGGGAATCAACTGGTATCCAAAAGGCGTGTTGCCTTTGTTCAGGAGTGCCATCAATAGGAAAAATTTCCTCTGGTTGGTACCAGATGTTGTTGAGCAGATTGTAATATGAGACTCCACCACTGATGTTTGTAGTATAATCTGCAAATTTTAAGTACCCTATTTTCCTAGTGTAATCTCCATTGGCTTCTAGGGGTAACTCATCCTTTGGACCCCCCGCCCATACTTCTGCATGAGACCATTCAAAGACACATTTGGTAGAGCTTTTGACACTAAAAACTTGGAGGAAGATCATGAGTGCGAAATGCTAATTTGGAAAAATGCAACTGAGTCATTTACAAACACTGCCCCATTATTGAAACTGAACCGTACCCTATAAATTTATAATACTTAAGGGTATATTCAGTTTGATCCCTACACAATATATCTGTAAGGAGGGATGGGGTGTTGTAATTATGACTAAATTCTGAATCATTATATTATCTTTGGTAATTAGGTTCGGATATTGGTGGTGCAAAAAAAAAAATCCTAAAATCTATCAATTATAGAAAGGATCTATCCTTAAATTTTGATAGTAAAGTATTTCGGTTGCAAATGTTGAATAGAGTGCTTGAAAAAAGCCTCTAAGATGAAAAGGGTTATATTGCATCCCTCCTCCCCACTCGTTGTAAAGAATAATTATTCTTGTATTTGTTGTTTTTATGCATAATGTACCTGCCAATTCCAAAGAGCTAAATGTGCCCAATATTGAGGAATGAGTACATCTCCAACATTTAGGGATGGATTTACATTCCCAGCAGTTCCATAATGCACCACTCCTTCCACTTTAAACAAGCTCAACAGAAGCTGAGTTGTTACAGCTGCGTTTATCTGCACAATTGCAGTGTTCATTTACAATTTACAAGAGCAGTTGCTATTACTATTTCCCAAAAACAAGTAAAAAGTGAAAAGAGGATTCATTAAGAGACAAAACATACCATGCTTAATCCAGTCATGACCAGTATGACAGGCTGGTGACAAATAACCCCAAAACGAAATCTCTTCCCTTCATCATACGCATGATATGAAAAAGAATACAAAGAAGAAGAAAAAGAGAAATAGCTAGTATAAAGAAGAAACTTCTGTATATTATTCATAATTCCCAAGTAAAATTGTGGAAACAAATTATGGTTTCTTTAATTATATAGTTAATAACTAATGATTTCCACTTACCAGCGAACTCTATGGTGTTATTGCTAGAAATGAAACTAGGAGACTGAAGCAGTGGATCCATTTCAAACGTATTAGGTATCACCAAACCTAGATAAGGTCCATCTTGATTGGCGTTATCAATTTTTTTCTGCAACTCTGATGTCAAAGCCCCACTTGAATGTTGTGCAATATTGATCCACATGAATGCCAAAAGAAACAAACACGAAATTCTAGTACCGGCCATTTCCTATAACAAACACGAAATTAAAATGTGTGAGTTGCAAGTGCTCCACGGAAACTAGATAACACAAATCAGAAGTATCTGATAAAGCTTACTCCTTTGTAGCTCGAGGCTTGATATTTGAAGTGATCCGTTATGACTGATGAAGAACTACTCTGTTCAAAATCAAAAGATCATCAAGATGCTCAATGACATTATGGAAATTTGGTTGAACCCTCCTATACTGAATAATTTTGATACGAAAAGATCTAAAAGCAGTAAGAAAATATCAATGCAAGAAGTCGCTGAGTCTAACACGTGGAAGACAAGAGGAAGACAATGGGGATGGGAAGCACTCACATGGCATGAGCTTATCGTATATGTAGTTCCTGATTCTCTACTGGATTTGATATAATTTCCTTCATTAATCTCATCTTCTATGCATTCACTTTCCTCTTCTATTATTAAGTTCTTGTTTGGCAAAAAGTGAACAGTTCAAAATATCGTCGACAGCAGGATTCGAACCTGCGCAGGCAGAGCCCAACAGATTTCGAGTCTGTCTCCTTAACCACTCGGACATATCGACGATGCTGGATTTAATGAGTCAATCTTTTTCTGTTTAACTTAATTTTATAGGATCTGCAGTATACTAATTTAAACAAAAACTGAAAAAAGCATTTATTTATTTATTCTTTTGGGTCAATACAAAGAAGCATATATTATTATTATTGTCGAAAGAAGCATGTATTACTTGATAACTCCTCCATGAATAAATCAACTTCCATAGAAACAGCACAAACACAATTGTCTTCTGTTATTGGGCTCAACTTAGAGTGCCTGGGGATTTTTAATGGGCCACAATTCTTTTTTTATATAATAAAAACGGTGAGGGAGTACACAAACGACGAACATCCAGGAGTCATGATCCTAGGTGAGATTCGGGTTAGCATTCTGGGCCTCGCGGTCCCTAGTGTCATGACTTGAGGACGTTAAAAACTCAAACGCTTTATTATCAGAAACAAAAGAAGTAGAAGACAAAAGACTAGATGGTCTTGATAAACTGCAACTGGATTCGATTGAAATAAATTGTCATACCACTAGAATGGTGAGCGAAGCTTTCGAGTACCGGTCCTTGTTGCGCTTCCAACGGATGATCCAGCTCGTCAATCAAGTGCGGAAAGTGCAGTTCCTGAGGTGATACCTATAAATAATTGGCAGCCCAAACCAGACAACCCTAACAAAGCTACAGAAAAGGAAGGTATGAGAATTTGAGTCATCCAAATTGCCACACATAGGACACATGATTTCATAACGCAGGTGGTGTGGCAATTGAGGTTGGCAAAATTTTAATTGACATTGGATCGAGATCCAAGCAATAAAAACAAAATAAATTAAAGAATATGAATTTAATTATTTATTTTTAATATTTGTTCAATAGAACATTAATGTTAATATTTATTTCATAAATAAACTGATGATATGACAATTTGAATAAATTATAATGAGATTTATCAATTAAAAACTAGAACAAAGTTAATTAAAAAAACGTCTTTTTGCTCCGATTACTTTCTAAAACAAAAGATAATGGCATATAGCATTTACTACTTCCATTTATCTCATTAAGTAATTTTATAATTTAATAGAATATGAATAGGATATTTTTGCCTAATAGTGTATTAGTTAAATTAGTATATTACAATTTTGCTTCACAGAAGTTCCTAAATTCTGTATTTTTCCTTTAAATTTTAGATTTATCTTTAATTTTATCTATAAAATTTCATATTTTATTTAATTTTATTATTTGTTTAACTTCATCAAATGATTAATAATAAATTTTATATAACTTTCAATCTAAGTTAATTTTTTTTAGTAATCTTACATTACATGTTATTATAAAGGCACATTAAATTTATGTAAGTGTAAAGAATAAAATTCACTAAAATATAAAAATGCCAAATTTTAAAAATAATAAAATAATAAAATTTAAAAATGAAAAAAAAAATTGTTACGTTCCAACACGGGTAAGATCAAACTGTAAACTTTTTCAAAACAAAAAGATTAAACTGTAAACGCTGCGTTTTGGAAGAAGCCGGCTTTTGTGATTTTGTGTATAGTAGACACACAAAAGTCCCTGGACTCGTCTCACTACTCTCCAATCTCTTCGACGCACTGGCTCATCCCAGATCCGTCTCCCTTTTAATCGGATAGTAGATTCTGGCTCAATCGCCATGGCCATGGCGATTAAGGTTTTTCTCGCTCTTCTCTTATTTCTCTCATCCAGCCAGTTTATCTCTTCACTTTATCAAGATCAAGTTGGCCTTATGGATTGGTGAGTTCACTGTTTGCTTCTTTGGTTCGTTGCTGGATGCTTTTAGTTCGCCCTTGATGCGATGCTTCGATTTATTTATTTATTTATTTATTTATTTATTTTTTCTCGATTCAAACGGTTCTGGATTTTCATCAATTCATGTATCCTTGATTTTTTGATCGCTTAATATATCCGGAGCCTTGTAGCAATCAAGATTGATTTCAGCTGCGGGTTTCATTCAGACTCATAAGAATAGCTAGGAAACATAAGCGACTTCATACTCTGTTGTGTTTAATGGACCTTCGAAGTGATTGAACTTGTAATTTGAACTTATTATATGATTCGAGATACTTGGCGCTTACTCTTTTCGAATTTCCGTAGCAGTAGTTTTGTTTATATCTAATATTCCTCCAGAGCCAGAGAATATCATGCGATTGATTTGCCGATAATGTTGATCAGTTTATGATCTCAGTGGACAATCGTATATATATAATGCTTTTACTTTTTATTCGTTTTAATATGTGTGACTATAAATTGCAGGCACCAACAGTACATTGGGAAAGTAAAACATGCAGTATTTCACACTCAAAAGACTGGACGAAAGCGTGTCTTAGTGTCCACTGAAGAGAATGTTGTTGCTTCTCTTGACCTTCGTCATGGAGAGATTTGTAAGTCTAAGTTTAATTTGTTTAACTGTTTTAGTAGGATTCCAGTTATTTAGTTTCTAAACATGTTGTAGTGCCAATGAAGATGCAAGAAGAATGTGGCCAGCATTGAATTTAATAATTAATAAACTTTAACCAGATTCAAATCAAAACAAACCTTCTTCAGTGATCCATATTACTTACTGAACTATTTGTTCTGATTTATGAATTCCTCCAGTTGAAGTCAGTAAATTCTGAACTATGTTAAATTTTTATTTTTTTTTTGGCAGTTTGGAGGCATGTTCTTGGGACCAGCGATGTAATCAATGGACTCGACGTTGCCCTGGGAAAATGTATTAATTCATCTTTGTTTTATTTCTACTTATATAATGTTAAATCATACTATCTAAAAGCTATTGTAGTTGGGCTACTAAAGAAAAGTTACAGAATAGTTGTCTAATTTAACTTCATGAGGATGATGTCCAGGATTCTATTCATCACTTTGCTTGTCTTTTTTCATGCAGTTATCTGAAACTTCTGTTAATTTTGAAAATTTTATTTTATCTCTGGGCTTCTATTGGAAGCTAGTGTTCCTCCACCAACATTTGCTAAATATAGAAAAGTTTTTCATGAGTAATATACAAGCTTACATCATCTAGTCTAATTCACACTTAGTCATCTGCAGCTCCAACGTTCGGATACTCAACTGTTCTTGTTCTATGTTATTGGTATCATATTGTTTTGGATAGTTGGAGGGATACCAGTGATTGTTGAGGTTGAAACTTTGGTTACACTATGCTTATCATTTTTTTTTCTACGTAGTAAATGTGTATTTTTTGGCATCATCATTTGAAAATTTGATGAAGGGACTGGCTTATATTGGTGATCAAATTTGTTAATGTAAATGTCATTGTTTCAGATGTTATTACTCTTTCCTCTAATGGAAGTATATTAAGAGCATGGAACCTTCCTGATGGACAGATGGTTTGGGAGTCTTTCCTTCCAGGCTCAAAGGCATCAAAATCAATAATATATGTTCCCGTGAGTTATGTATATCTATATTATTTTGTTTGATAACACATATTTACAGCAGGTTCCTGACTGGCCTTATGCTCATTTCTCACTAGTGTTCTTATCCCTGTCAATCATGAACCTGCCCTCAGCCTTCATTATTAGTCAAAATTTAGAACTTGTAGTTGATAGATCACAAAATTTTCCACATATATATAAGAAGTTAACTGCAACTATTATTGTTGCAGAAAAATTTGAAAGCAGAGAGGGATGATTTGATCCTTGTTTTTGGTAATGGTGGTCTTCATGCTGTTTCCGGCATAGATGGTGAGGTTCTCTGGAGTAAAGATCTCCCAGGCGAAAGGTGTGGCAGACTTGGAGTTTGTTGAGCTAATTATTCTTTTTCATTGCATGCAAGTCTCATTAATGTTGTCATCTTTATCATGTTTGCAGCACTGACGTTCAGCATGTTATTCAGTCTTCTCATGATGGTGTAATCTATGTAGCTGGTTTATCTGGTTCTTCAAAGTTTTATGTGTATCAGTTCAATGCAAAGAACGGAGACTTGTTAAAGAATAATGATGTGGCATTTCCATGTGGTACTTTTGGGGAATTATTATCAGTCTCAAATGATATGTTTGTGGTGTTGGATGATAAAAGGTCAACGATTGTAACAATAAACCTCAAGAATGGAGAGATTAGCTACAACCAGAAGCATATTTCAGAGCTTATCAAGGATTCATCTGGGCCAGCAGTAATTTTACCATCAAGGCTTCCTGGAATGTTTGCTTTAAATCTCAATTCTCATATTATTCTACTTAAAATGACAAATGAGGGTGAATTAGTGGTGGTGGACAAAATTAATAATGTGGCAGCCGTTAGTGATGCTCTCTCAATTTCAGAGGGCCAACATGCTTTTGCATTTTCTCAACATGGAGACAATAACATTCAACTTCATGTAAAGAATGTTAATGATTGGGGCAGTGACTTGCTTAAGGAAAGCATAGTAATAGATCATCAAAGAGGGAATATTGATAAGATTTTCATAAACAATTATGTCAGGACAGACAGATCTAATGGGTTTAGAGCATTGATGGTGATGGAGGATCATTCACTTTTATTAGTCCAACAAGGAGAGATTGTCTGGAGTAGAGAGGATGGTCTTGCTGCAGTTGTAGATGTAACAACTTCAGAACTTCCTGTTGCAAAGGAAGGTGTATCTGTGGCAAAAGTTGAACAGAATCTCTTTGAATGGCTTAAGGTACAACTGTCATTTATATGCTTTAACTAGGACATCTACCTACATATTTCTACAGCATATGGATGGAGAAATGCATTGGTTATTTTCAGTGTAGGCATAATGTTTAAAATTCTCTATAATTTCAATGCAATTTTAAGTCTGTTATTTCTTCTAAATAGGGATTAGGAAATTTGGAATATCATTAACTACTTCTCTAACATTGCGTTTTTGCTGCTATCATTTATTGATTAAAGGGGCACATGCTGAAGCTCAAAGGAACTTTGATGATTGCTAGCCCTGAGGATGTGGCTGCAATCCAAGCAATGAGGTTGAGGAGTTCTGAGAAGAGCAAAATGACTCGTGATCATAATGGTTTCCGTAAGTTGCTTATAGTTCTTACCAGGGCAGGCAAAGTTCTTGCCTTGCATACTGGAGATGGGCGAGTAGTATGGTCTGTGCTATTACGCACTCTACGCAAATCAGAAGCTTGTGAACATCCAGTTGGGATTAACATTTATCAGTGGCAGGTTCCACATCACCATGCATTGGATGAAAATCCATCTGTCCTAGTAGTTGGGCGATGTGGCTCAAGTTTGGCTGCCCCAGCTGTTCTTTCTTTCATTGATGCGTACAAAGGGATGGAACTGAATGCTTTGAGTCTTTCTCATACCATTTCACAAATTATTCCACTACCTTACACTGATTCCACAGAACAGCGTCTGCATCTAATTGTAGATATTAACCAACAAGCTCATTTATACCCCAGAACTCCGGAAGCTATTGACATCCTGCAACGTGGGTTTTCAAATGTGTACTGGTATTCAGTTGAGGCTGATAATGGTATCATTAGAGGCCACACATTGAAGAGTAATTGTGTTGGTGAAGTAGCGGATGAATATTGTTTTGTCTTCAGGGACTTATGGTCAATTGTATTCCCATCTGAATCTGAAAAGATCATTGCAACTGTGACAAGAAAGCCAAATGAGGTATGGTGCCTTTGGTATAGTTTTTTAAATTGAAAATTATAGTCATACCTGAAGTTGGGAATTTTAAATTCTACTTCACCTGTTATTCCCTCCATTGCCCTCAATATTCTATGTTTGACGATAGGGTATCTTTCCTTAAATTATCTATAATCTATAATGCCTTCTCATGGATGCATCCCTTTTAATATATATATTATATATATATATATATATGAATATTCCTATCGGAAGATTTTTCTTTTTTTTTTTAATAATTCTATAACAGTAGAATGGCTTAGACTTCTAACATGAGGAATTTTACAAATAAATATGTAAGTTTTCTTTTGTTGTAAGCTACTGATTTGCTCCTTGGCTTTCTTAATTTGTTACTTTCATTTGTATGCTCTAGGTGGTTCATACTCAAGCAAAAGTTATGACTGACCAAGATGTCATGTATAAGTATATATCAAAAAATGTGCTTTTTGTGGCAAATGTGGCACCAAAAGCCAGAGGTGAAATTGGAACTGTAACCCCAGAGGAGGCATGGCTGGTTGTCTATATCATTGATACTGTAACTGGTCGCATATTGCATCGCATGAATCATCAGGGCTGCCAGGGTCCTGTTCATGCTGTAAGTGTTTAAAATACTAATTTAAATGGCTCCAACACAAGAAATTTATCTAACGTGGATAAATATTTTATAGGTATTTAGCGAAAATTGGGTTGTCTACCACTATTTTAATCTCAGAGCACACAGATATGAGATGTCAGTTGTTGAGATCTATGATCAATCTCGGGCGGTATGGCAATTAACTCATTTATCTTTGTGTAATTATCTTCTTTTTATATGCTAATGCTCATTAGAAATCATATATCCGAATACAATTTTCAGGATAATAAAGATGTTTGGAAGCTTGTTCTTGGAAAGCATAATCTTACATCACCTGTCTCTTCATATTCTCGTCCAGAAGTTATAGCGAAGTCACAATCATACTACTTCACACATTCTGTGAAAGCAATAGAAGTGACTTCAACCGTAAAGGGTATAACCTCCCAGCAGCTTCTTATTGGAACAACTGGCGATCAGGTTAGAAAAATTTACACCACTGGTTATTTTTCTATTATGAGTAATTGAGAAGTGAGAACTAACGAACAGGTTTTTATTGGTCCCATCCATATACAATTTGCCTATACTCATTTACTTTCAGTGTCAATGAAATTTAAGCATGTTCTTACATTTGTGCACATCAATTGGAAATTGCTTCATGTAGGTTTTGGCTCTTGATAAACGTTTCTTGGATCCTAGAAGAACAGTCAATCCCTCACAAGCTGAGAAAGAAGAAGGGATTATTCCTCTTACTGATTCATTACCAATAATTCCGCAGGTACATTTTGTCTTTCTGTGTAACTCCTTTTTATTCTTTCTCTCTATGGTAGAAGGCTAGAAGCTATTAGTACAAATGTTCTTCTATTTTAATCAGTTTCCATATGATGCATAAACTTTCAACAGCGTTATATCCTTTAATCTGTCTGCACGTTAACAATTTATCTTTCTTGCTGCTTACTGTAAATTTTAAGTCAAAAGGGTAGGATGCGTTGAGAACAAGTAAGAGAGGAGAAGGGTGGGACAGTCATATTGGATGACATTAAAGAAATTTAGATTTATGGTTCTTATCCGAAAATGATTCAGAAGTTTAGCTGATAACGTTCTATGTCATACTTCCAACTGTGCCAAGCTGGTATCATCTTGCATTCATAAAATGTGCATATTCAATGTGTGGTATGGCTGTATGCCTGATTTTTTTGTTACATATATGACATTGTTTGCTGAGATTAATTGTTAGCTCCTCCTCAACACGTAACACATATAAATACCAAAATGACTGCGGTGCACCATTTTTAGTCAAAGAAATAATTGTGTACAGGGCTGGTGGAGCCATTGGATTATAAAGCAGTTAATGAAACTGTTATGTGTAGTGTAATTTGAGAAGAAATATGACTTGAACGACCTGTTTTTACTTGCTGTGGCTGGACTTCAGATCTCTGCCTGCTATTCGACCTGTGTAGATCTGCTTGATAATATACCATATATCACTTTACAAGCTTATTTACTTAATGTTCCTGGTGCGAAACTTATTCTGCTTCAATTTCTGCAGTCTTACATTACGCATTCCATCAAAGTGGAAGGTCTCCGAGGTATAATAACAGTACCTGCCAAGTTGGAATCTACATCACTAGTCTTTGCCTATGGAGTAGATCTATTTTTCACCCGGATTGCACCTTCAAGGACTTATGATTCACTAACAGAAGATTTCAGCTACGCACTTCTTCTTATTACTATTGTTGCACTTGTAGCAGCAATTTTTGTTACTTGGGTATTATCAGAGAGGAAAGAACTACAAGATAAGTGGAGGTGATCTGTCATCCTTTTTGCCCGGAATTTCTTTTTTACTTTGAACTTTTAGGTTTCTCTCAGTTTTCTTGGTTAGTTTTAAGTTAAATCAGGAGGTACTTCGGAAACTAGCTTTGATTCTTATATAATGTAAAATTCTATTGCTTTCCGGTTTCCACTGACTAGGATAAACGAAGGATCTTAATTTAAATGATGTTGTAAATTTGAGTAGTACGAAATAGGGTCAGACTTTTGAGGAAAGAAAGGTTGCAGTCGGTGAATCTTTTGCTTCCATTTCTGCATGGAATTCCTCACTTGGCGACCACAATGACAAATGTGATTTGGTTTAAAACAATTCTTTACTTTTATTAATCACTTTCCTCATTAATTAGTTGCAGCTTTCAATTCCTGAATTAACAAATAGATCCTTAGAATAATCTCGGTGCTTAATACTTGTTTCTCTTTCTTTTTTGTGTGTCATGATCTCAATTCCGACACAGGTCGGTGAACTGCCAATAGACGACGAAAGCCAGGTGTAAGTTTGACCAATACTATACTTTTGGAAGTGTTTGAATAATAATATCGCACTAAGATGCTAATGATTAGTGATTGACTAAGAAGTATGGACACTTCATTTTGAAAGTGTGTCGTCGTGTCGGACACGTGTCAGTGTCCGACACCCGTACGATACTGACACGACACATTCATAAAATTTAAAATATAAATTAATTTTTTGTGGCTTTAACATGATATATAAGAGAAAATAATAATACATATGACATATATTATGAATAAAACTTGTAATTTTTAAATTTTTCATTAAAAATTATGAATATTTAATTATTCATATATATAAATATATGGCGTGTCGTGTCGCGTAATTTTGAGAGTTTAGCGTCCGTGTCCGTGTCGTGTCCCATGTCCGTGTCAGTGTCCATGCTTTTTTAGGTGATTGATCATTCGCTGAAAATCGCGTTTTCCAGTAGATCTAGAAAGGTTTCACTGTTAATAAAAATTAGCAAATGTAACAAGGGGATTTGACCGAGTGAGAGAGAAAAGTAAGTGTAAAACATATAGCACAATGCTATAACTAAAACACTCAATCATGGTTTCTGACACATAGTTATGCATGGCTGATATAAGGCCAAGTTGAGAGAAATGGAGAATTAAGTGGATCCATTATTCAATTAATGGCACTTTGGGAGAAAACCAATGGAGACGTATGTATGCACGTATTCATATATGAATAGTCTATATTTTTTAGTATACCCGAGATTATTTGAAACATTGTATATTATCCTCTTCGATTATCAATTAATTTCCCAGTGGACATTGGAAGTGGAAGTGAAAGAAAAGACAGGCAATATAATAGTTTGCAAAAGCTTACAGTGGAAGAAAATCTACTATACAAAGATATTGCTTGACAGAGAACCCAGACAAATGCCCTGCCTTCCACGTATTTTAGGTTAAATTAATATTTGATTTGTTGATTTTTTTTTTCTACAAAGCTTTTTTTTTAAATACAAGATTACAAACCTAGAAAACTTAAAGCGTAAAGGAAATATAGTCACTAAACATCATATAAGAGTAAGGTAAAAACTGCAGAATTTCTCTTAGAAGATTGCGGCCAACGTTTCCAGTAGTGAGAAAATTGAAGTTTGAGGGGAGAAGTGTAGATGAGTCATCCATACGACATACCCTTTTTTCTATATTGAGATGTGATGATAATAAAGTGTAGATGGGCAGTGATGTCTTAAGAATTCATTCTCTAACGCACCAAAAAAAGAAATGAGTCTTGTCGTGTTGAGCTATATTGCGCCAGAGGTGTAATTTTGTCCAACTACCCTGCCAAGTTAACAGTGCAAAAAAAACACAGCATCCCCCTATTTCTGTGAAGAAAGAAGTGAATTATACCTTTGGTATGTTGATTTTATTCAAAATTTTATATTAGTCTTTTACATTTAAAATGTGTGAAAATAATTTTCTAACTTTTAAGATGCCTGAATAAGACCTTCAGGAGGAGACTCCATCCAATGGTTACAATCATTATTTAAGGCATGGCCTGAATGGGCACAAGCATGAGCAATAGCATTAATGAAATTTTTAGTATTTTCCATGAAAAACAAATAAAAACAAAACTTTTAAGAGTACAAATTATAATAAGGTAGTTCATGGGTGGACAGTAGGAACAAATTTCATTTATTTGAAGGTGACACAACTCACAAGGAGTGGTGTGGACAAACTGTTTTTGCGGCCAATAACACTTGTTTTTGGCAAAATATTAATTGTCTCCCCAAATTTTATATTAATTGTCATTTTATTCTCAACTTTTTTTTACGGTCAATTTTGTTTCTAATATTTTACATTTTTGTCAATTTTGTCCTCTGCTTTTACTTTAATCAAATATTAATGACAGAATCTATGTTGCTAATGATATGTAATGTGAATTTGATAAAAAAAGGAAACTCAAATCTTAACTCAAATTAAAAAAAAATGATGCAATCTGGCGTTAATTTATTTAAAAAAATTAGTTAAAGGACAAAATTGACGAAAATGTAAAACACTGAGGATGAAATTGACTGTAAAAAAAGATTGGGGATGAAATTGACAGTTGATATAAAGTTTGAGGACGAAATTTGTGCTTTTACCCTTTTGTTTTTAATCATGGCTTGAAGGCGAGAATCTCATAAATCAAGGGCCAAAAAAATCTATTAAATTTATCATAACCCTCCGAAAAAAACCTCAAAGTACACAAAAATCCAACGGTTTTAAATAAAAGTAAAAGTACCATGAGTTGATTAGTGATTTACAATATGAGAAAAATTTACGTATATATTGTTATTATTATTATTATTATTATTATTATTATTATTATTATTATTATTATTATTATTATTATTATTATTATTATTATTAT